>JAGDQP010004051.1:51796-88344 GCA_022664845.1 Lepisma saccharinum | reverse complement strand
GGGGGGGGGGGGGTCATTTGGAGGGTCCAAATTTTCTTTCCTCACAGGGGTAGCGCTCTTTACAGATTTTGAAAACTATAGCCTTCGTATTCAAGAAAAAGACACGTTGTAGTAGCAAATTAAGCGTTTTGGTGGCGGACGGATGGGCCGCACCGAATGCAGATTGGTGGGCTTCGGCAACTATTTTATGTTGAAGCACAAACTGAATACAAAGAAGATATTTTGTAATCTTTGTAGTCTGTAGATGCGGTATAGTTTTCCATTTCGAATTACATATTGAGATGGAACACGCCTGAACTTGGGGTCGTTTGCTAATGGTGATTGGGGGTGTTTTAGTACTTGGATAATTTTGGAAAAGTAAGGATCTTTACGCTGTAATTTTACAATTTCAATTTGGTCTTCAATTTGAAGAAGACAGCCAATGAATGGAAATTCTGACGAGTCCGCTACTGGAGTTTGATCCTGGTCTGGGGGGAGCGGGTTTCTACTGAGCGCGTCGGCCAGGGAATTTTGTCCCGATGGTACGTGTGTAATATCAAAATCATAATTTTCAAAGAAAATTGACAAACGAGCGAGTTTTCCATTAAGATTTTTCGTAGGTGGCCTTATTGTCAGAATAAAGATAAAAATTGTCCATACAGGAATGAATGGAAGGATTTAATCACGTAAAAGGCGGCTGACATTTTTAGAGAAAAGATGTCACCGTGTTTCCGCATTCGTAAGGGCGCGTGAGCAATAAGCTACTGGGTGTACGAGATTATCTTGGCCGATTTGCAGGATACAACCACCGAAACCGGATTGACTTACATCTACCCATACATGGGATGTTTTGTGTACTGAAAATGGTTGTAGAACCGGAGCTGTGGTGACTAATTTTTTGATGGCTTGAAATGTGGTCTCTGCCTGTTCTGTCCACCGAAATTTTTCAGTTTTACGCAATAATCTGTTGAGTGGTTTGGCAAGATTTCCAAAATTGGGCAAATTTCGTCTTAGAAAATTGGCTATGCCCAAAAATGGCTTAATCTGGCTTTTGTTTTTGGGCGAGGAAACTGAACAATGGAGGAAATTAATCTAGGAAAAATTTGTACTGTGTTGGCAGATACTACTGAACCAAGACCTCCAAAGAGAAAACAAGAACTGGGACGTGGATGGATGTTGGCCGCTCTTAAACGTTCAAATAATTCGCGAATAACTATCATACTTTCAGCATATGTCCGTGTATGTGCTGTCAAATCATCTGCGTAGACCGACAAATATTGAGTTTGTATTCCATCTGTAATAAGCAGAACAAGTGCGGATAGTACACGGTGAGCTCCTCAAACCCATGGGGCTGATAAGGTATTTCCATGATTCCGAGGGAGCCTACGGAGAATGCTGTAAGGTCTTGAGACTCTTCTGCAAGGGGTGTTCGGTAAAGTGCCGCCGATATATCGAATTTAGATATGTAACTATTTCCAGACATGTTAGAGATAACTTCATCTATATTGGGGTAGCTATATGCAATATTATGGATCTTAGTGTTCAAAAGGTGTAAGTCACTCAAAAAACGTAGTGTGGAGTGTGGTTTCTGAACCAGAAACACAAGGTGATTGTAATTTGAAGAACCAATTCGTTTTATAATTTTCTTACCTTCCATTGATTTCAGTTGGGCCCGCATGGCTTCTCTAAAGTGGAGGGGGACGAAATGGGCGAGCATACACTGGGTTCGAATCTGTGGTGACTACTTTATGTTCGAGTAAATGGGTGATGCCCATACATTTTTCTGTCCATGCGAAAGTGTCACTGTATTCGTAAACTAAATCTAGAATTTCTTGTTTTTGTGTTTCCGATAAATCAGAATTAATTTTTATTTGGGAAGGGTCAAAATATTACTTATATTTCGTGATACGCTTTTGGATATCGCGTTGTTGCTGGGGAGTCCACTGTTACATCCAGTCTGGGCGAGTAAAATATATCTCTGTATTCGTTATTAAATGGACAACAACAGAAAAGCACTATTTGTACACATTTTATACACTTGGATTTACTTACTTTCTTTCTCCTCCTTCACACATTATACTTCTTCTAGTCTTTCGATTGAGCACAAATATACTAATGTTCGTAATGGTAGTATAGTTCATTGATGATACAGGACTGTTCTGATTTTCGAAGTTGTAACACACTAAATAAAAGTAGACTTAAGTTCACTTTTAACACACACGAGTCACGAATAAATATCTGTTCGTTTTGATGTTGATGGAAAAACCAAAACTGACCTCTCGATACTAAGTTCTATCTGGTTTTATTGAATTCTCTTTTGAATTCTTCACAGGATGGACTGTAGGCTTCTAATGGGGGATAGTAAAATTCTTACTTTTGTTATGCTGTAAATCTAAAGGTCCTTGAGTTCCCATGGATGACAGGAAGAGTAATTTCAAACAATGAAAGGAATTTTGGAAACAGGATTTTAAGAAAGGTCTTAGATCAAGGAGGAATGAGAAGGGCTGAGAAATATCTTAAGTGTCCTAATGGTAGTCACGTATTGAAAATACTTTCGTGCCTAATATTTAGTCAATAAATTTTGGTATTTTTAAGATCGTGACTTTCCCATATAAAAGAAAAGGAAGAAGTCTTTTTTTATATATATGTTGTTGTGATCTGATGGGAACGATCTTGTTTGTCCAATTTACGGTGGGAACTGTCTTTATTTTAACCTTGTGGAAGGCACGTTTCCAAAATAGTTCTTTATTATTTTATTTTTTCATTGTCTTTTCCTGTTGGTTGGGAACCCTATCAATTACGAATTCTGGTGGTTGTATAGTACTAGTTCTGATGTAATATTCTTAAAGATAATATGTTTTCCTTTTTACAAATAGCTTTACTTGTTTCTAAATAGAATTAAATGTTCGTCTTTTATATTTCTATTGCAGGGCTGATTTCTTACCTTTAATTACATTTGAATATTTTGAATTATATTTATGATATACCCTTTTCTCTCAATATATATATATGGAAGGTAAATTTAAGACAAATACTTACAGCTTACTTTTGCATTAGATCACACATATTCTCATGTACAAATAAAAAAAGTCACTATATTTCGTGTATTCACACTTTTTCAAGGAGATAGGAAGAGAGCGAAGTTCACGTGTTCACGAAGTACAAGTTTGAAGAGACAGTGGCGACACGTAGCGGACAAAGCATAATTCTATTGACATTATTTCCATACTACAAATTAGATACATTTCAATATATATATATTATTTGTCATTTTAGCTCCACCTCGACCATCACGGCCCCGAAGTACAAGTATTTGTTATCGTGAAGATACTCCACCACATGTACGTAGAAGATTAAATGTGATTCGTTCTCCAGTACACAGAACACCCGTCCGTCGTTTACGACCTCGTCGCCAGCCTACTCATAATGAAAGTTCTACGTCTAGCAGTAGTGATGAAGAGAGGTTTGAACGAAGGAAAGCTAAGAGCTCTGTCAAAGCTCGTAACAGGTAAGAGAGGAAGTTGATTATTGGGTTTTTATTAGCGCCCCGTCAATATATGGTGCGTACTTTTATTAATTTTACAAAGAATATCAGTTTATTGTGGAGAATCTTTCATAACTATAACCTAGGTAAATCAACGTAGGTTTTATATGTATATATAAAAAGCAATTTTACGAAAAATTAAGGAATAGAAGTGGTAATTCTGTAGTTCTACATATGTTTTATGTGCAGGGAGTTTGTACAGTTTAAAGTATATACAATGTGCTGCTGCAATTAGCTTAGGTTTTTGTAAAATGTCAAAACTTCCAACCCTTTTTAAGACCTATCTAAACACTTAACATTTCTCCAGTCACGGTTTAACCTGATCCCGCATATTTCGTAGGTCTGATTCATATATTGACAGAACGACTAAAGAATTATACTTCATCATAAAACAGATACATATCTCTAAATACAGATACGGGGAACTTAAAACGTGGTTACTTTTTCTAGATATTTGATATAAAAGAAACTAGAAACCCAAATTTATGCCACAAAACTTATCCAAAATGAAATAATCACCTTCCGGTTTATGTATCCATACTTTTCTCAAACTGTTATTGACATTCAAAATTTTTGTTTTTTTTTGTTTTACGTGTTGCATCCTGAGAAAGCATTCAGTTGATTTGAAACGTCGAACATGCGATTGTTTTCACGAAACAATGGAGACATACTAATTACATTGTATATATTTTGCTTTATAAAGAACTTTTTATATATATTCGGTATTACTAACAATTACAAATATATTTTAAAACTCAATATAAATTTAATATTTCTACAGCAACCCATATTCATACTATTTTTTTTTCGGTTCCTTGATAGCGAAGCTATAGCAAAAGGGATATTATAATCCTGCTCGAAGTGTCCGTCCGTCTGTGTCCAGAAATTAAATCTCAAACTACAAGGGGTAGAGAGGTTCTTGAAGTGTGCTAGGCTAGCCCAGAGCAATCGGAACCGTCTTTTGATTGGTGCAGTAGTTCAATGTTGCCAACCCATTTTTTAAATCGTTCAAATTTCTTCCATTCAGTAAAACCTAGCTGCTCCAAACTTGGCATAAACATTATTCAACACAATAGAAAAACACAGAGGATCCACGTCCCCAAACACACCACCTTCCAGTGTTGCCAACTTCTTCTTTTTAAAAAATTCTTCTATTGTGTAAGACAGCAGCACGATACTTGGCATGAATATTTATTGGTCACGATAAAAAAAAGTACTGTGGGGTTTCCCGTACCTAAGCACTGCAGTTCTCAGTGTTGCAAACCTATTTTGTAAAAATTATTGCTTACGTGCGTAAAATGTTATCAAGGGATCGGGACCTTCTTTATTGTTAGTAGAATCTCAGTTTAACTTGTTTATGATTTGGAAAATGAAGAGAAAAATTGGGCACCACCGTAGGAGGGAATCTAATCCAATCTTCCGATTACCAATTAAAGCTACCAGGCAACACGACCATACTATGAATGATATATTGGCCTAGCCTTAGATAGTGTCCAGAGCACTCCGAAAATTTTAAACTATTCAGCAAATCAAACAGTACAACTAAAATATGAAAATCCAGGAATAGTTCAAAGCTGCATATAGTGTAGATGGTGCTATATTCGTGAAAGCTTCACAGACAGGCGAGCAAGTTTCTACAGGTGTACGTGCTTCCGTTAGCCGCAACAGTGCAGAAGTGTGCGAGTGTGTTTACAATAAACTTTGGTCGGAATTGAGGAACAAAGAATTTGTATTAACTTCCGTGTGAAGGTGATGTAAATTCCCTCTGGAACGTGGCAATTACTGCAAGTGGTTTATAAAACCGAGACCCATAAAAGTGCCAACTTTGTGTTGTAGGTAGTTCCGCGAGAGGATCTGGTAGGCCGTCAGCGCCGTATATAGATAATGTTGAAAGTGCAGTAGTACTTGGCTCCAAACCGGCAAGTGGTTGTGCGTATGTTAACGAAAGAGGTGGATATTTTAGAAACTTAAAGCACACACACAGACCTGGAGAAACGAAAATTCAACGCGAAAATTATTTCTTTGATCATTACTCCTGAGCGAAAACATATACTTGTTGGTAATTGCTCCGCTTATAACAACATAATGGGTAGAGCCTATCAATGATTCATTTATTAGCGCAGTAAGAGGAACATCTTTAAGTGGTTAAAACTTACGTTGTGAACCTAGTTATGAAACGTTGAAAACTGACTTTTATTGTCTTATCGTGCCTGTTAGTGGTTTTGTAAATTGCAGTAGAATATGAGTTATGTATTTTCTGGAACTAGTTACCCTTATACATCAACACACATTTACTATAGCGGCGAAATTTTGTTTCTTTTCAGTTGTAATCATATTCGAAAAGATATCTGGTGTAGTAAAAAGTAATCCATTATTTTGCCAATAGATGGCTTCAGTGATCTGTATCTCGTGTTGTGTAAGTCCGATCGGGTTCAACGAGATGGCGTTCAAACGATGAGATTGCGTACTACAAACACTGTTCAGATAGTTGTGATGAGTTGACTCAGTGTTGTGTGAGCGCGCGTCAAAATGGACACTAGCAAAGAGAAAATACGCTATATTTTACAGTTGTTCTTCGATAAAGGCGAAAACGCAAGCCAGGCGGCTGCAAATGTGAATAGTGTTTATGGTCCTGTTACTGTAACAGCCAATCACGCGCAATTTTGGTTTCGTCGATTCCGTTCCGGTAATTTTGACGTCAAAGATGTACCACGCACTGGAAGGCCAAGTGTCGAAAATGTCGATAAAATCATGGACATTGTCGCGTCCGACCGTCATGTAAGCACTGTTTCGATTGCCCAAGAGCTAAACATTGCACAAAAAACCGTGTGGAACCATTTGCATAAGGCTGGATACACAAAGAAGCTTG
This sequence comes from Lepisma saccharinum, assembly GCA_022664845.1. Taxonomy (NCBI): domain Eukaryota; kingdom Metazoa; phylum Arthropoda; class Insecta; order Zygentoma; family Lepismatidae; genus Lepisma; species Lepisma saccharinum. The sequence continues at coordinate 81,952 of JAGDQP010004051.1, read as the reverse complement.
ACGTATGGGTGCCACACGAGTTAACGCAAAAAAACCTCATGGACCGAATTTCCATCCGCGAATCGCTGCTGAATCGCAACAAAAGCGACCCATTTCTGAAGCGGTTGGTGACTGGTGATGAAAAGTGGATCACTTACGACAACGTCACGCGAAAACGGTCGTGGTCGAAGCGCGGTGCGCCGGCGCAAACGGTGCCCAAGTCAGGATTGACGGTCAGGAAGCTTTTGCTGTGTGTTTGGTGGGATTGGCAGGGAATTATCTACTATGAGCTGCTCCCCTACGGCCAAACCCTTAACTCGGAACTATACTGTCAACAATTGGACCGTCTGAAGGCAGCAATCGCCCAGCTTTGGCCAATAGGAGAGGCATTGTGTTCCACCAGGACAACGCCAGGCCACACACATCGATAGTGACTCGCCAGAAGCTCCGGGAGCTTGGTTGGGAGGTTCTTATGCGTCCACCTTATAGTCCGGACCTGGCACCGAGTGATTACCATCTGTTCCTGTCCATGGCGAACACGTTTGCTGGTGAAAAATTCGCTTCAAGAGAGGCTTGTGAAAATCGACTGTCTCAATTTTGTGCCAATAGGGACAAGGGCTTCTATGAGAGAGGCATCATGATATTACCTTCCAAATGGCAACACGTTATCAAACAAAACGGCGCATATGTGACCTAAATCGGATCATTCTAACTATGGTAAGTCAAGCCTTCAATGTTCTGCAAAAATAATGGATTACTTTTTACTACACCAGATATTATAATAAAATAGGTCTTATTCTTGCCATGTTGTAGTATACAAACACTTCTTTTTTATCACATATTAATTCAGTTACAGCTTTATTAGCTTGTAACACGAAACAGTATTTAAATACTTCCCACGCACTTCACGTTGTAAATTTCATTATGATATTAATTGATTTGGATTTTTTTTTTTAAATCATTCTAATTGAGTGGTCCTAGTTGAGGAAACAAAAGCATCCAAATCCACTTAAAACTGTAGTTTCCGTTCTTACAATGTTAACATTCCTTCATCGGACAGAAGGGAGTGATAGAACAGCATCGCCTCACCTTGTTTAAGAGATCTTCGGTTCACAAAGCTGCCTATTGGCTGAACAACATTCCTCATAGAGGGAAATAAACGGCTCGATTGAACTGAATGCGATTTGTATGACCTACAGACAGATGTGTTTTCTACAGATTGAAAATATATTGAAATTTCTAAACAAGTGTTAAATAATCTTGAACCGCTAAAATCATCTGTGACATTATGGACGCCTTGTGCGATGTTTTCGTTGTTGAAATTTTTTGCCGTTTATTAAGAATCAAATTAATAGTTTTATTGGAAATGTGAAAACAAGAAGGAAAAAATTCTTGAGGTTTCTTAAATTTAAGCCCAACAAAAAGGGGGCAAAAAATCATAAGTGATAAAAAAATTATTATGTGTAATAGCGTAATTTATCCTTTATTACAAAGGCGTCGTCTGACAGACTACACGACTAGTACCGAAGCTATGTTTGGGGACCATCGAACCAGTATGTGCTGTGTGTCAAGTAAACTATATATGTAATTGAAAACTATGTGAAGGTTGCTTTAAAGCTTATGACATGTTAAATTAATTAAAGTAAGTTATTATTAAAAAAAAAAGTTTTAATTTTTTTTTTTTAAACTAGTTGCCAGACTACGCCTTTGCAATAACGTTTGGTACAGAGCGCCGTTGTAATTATGTTTAAATACTTTTTACGATTTGATTTTTTTTTTTTAGCATGAGAAACAGGAATGAAATTGAGTTTTCGCTTTTCTATAGCTTTTGTTTTTCTCACACTGGAGATAATCTTAATTTTTGTCCCCTTCCCCCCAAAAAAATCCGTAGATTTTCCCCAAATTTTGTAGAACAAGAATACAAAAAAATAAACGAAAAGATAGGTTGCTGCCACCACCGTGAATTAGGTTTGGACTTGGGTTACAAAGAGTACTTATTCTTAATTCGTTTGAATTTAGTCCAAAAGTTAAAATTGTTGCTTTGGAACTTAGAAGCACAAGTTCGTTGGACCTTGCACACGTAAAAGTTATCGAACTGAAGATAAATGTTAAGGTTCGGCTACTCTTTGGAGAGTGTTGAAGATTAAAGCCGAACTCAAGACATTGTACACTCACGACACTAGTTGTTACTCGACAACCGGACTCTGACTTTTTAGTCGTTACACGAGACTTTTACAGTACAAACTTAGAGGTATGTACTATCAGTCACGCCTCTTGACTCTGATTTTCTTCTACAGTTTTTTTTACAGGTAGTTTACCCTTATACAATCCTGACATAGTATTTACCATATCATGAAGAACGATAGTTTTTTGAGTGACGCTCGGAAACTAGTCTGTTAGCGGCATTCACATATATACAGCTAATTTCGGATCTAGCGAACTATAAGCCCGATTTTAATGCTTGAATTTGCATTTTTTTAAAAAATTGTCTGTAAGTCTTCCTAGATCAGTTCTGAAAAAAAAAATCAACATTTTACATTTCTGACTATAGCACTGACCCCAGACTATATAGGCGGGAAAAACTTGCGGAATCGCAATCTACACTTCAGTACTTTTCAAACGGTGTATCACACGTGAAAATCGGTGAAGAGGTTCAAAAGTTATGACCTAAGTCGAATCACAGAATTTTTACAAATGATCGAAAAGTGTTTGTCTTTTTGCTTTAACCCCAAATGGTTGGTACCAGGGGGTGTTTGGGGGGTCAATTGAGAGTCCCGGTGGGGTAAAAAAATGCTTATGTGTTACTCTGTAAGTTTCTCTGGTACAAATCTTGTAATTGAATTTTAACTCACTACCCATCATCCGATTTCTTTGAAATTTTATAAACTTGCTTGCTTCCGATGACAATACAATATCCAATCATTAGATATATGACAGAATAATCCAGTTAACTATAATTAATTAATCAATAAAATAATTGGAAGTTATCCTGAAATGCACGCCACGCCACATCTATTGTGTGAAGTTTGGGTTGCCTATCTCACAGGGAGTTTAATACGCTTTATTAAGATGCACTAAGAAGTAAAAAAAAAAAAAATAGAATTAATCTTATGAATCGGAAAATAAAAGCGTCGGTGCTCTTTCTTACCTTATCATAAAACCATAATATCTAAAAGCACCTACGCTGTTATTTTCCGATTCATAAGATTAGTTCAATTTATTATTTTTTAACTTTTTAGTGCATCTTAATAAAGAGTATTTTTTAAAAATACTTTTTTAATTATTTTTTTTTAAATACGAGTTACCGTTTTCGGGATGCGGAGCTGAAGACTCTACTTTTTTTTTAATAGGAAGCCTTACAAAGTAAGTGATATTAGTACAAAAACCACTTCGGGGTAAAGGGAAAAGTGACGCAAGAATTTTACTCACAAAAGAAATTATATTCATTTTCAGAGTGATTTTCTTTGTGTCACTACGGCGGAAGGGAGGATATTAAGTCTCTTAATTTTATTACAAAGGAAACACTTCCGCGATAGTGACAAAGAAAGTCAGTCGCAAAATGGATATAACTTTTTCTGTGAGTAAAATTCTTGCGTCACTCTTCCCTTTACCCCGAAGGGTTTTTTGTACTGATATTAATAATTACGTTATCTATGGTTACACCCTCAAAAATATGGTTAACAAGTAGCCATCACTGGGCACACTTGCTTACTATTTATAGGAAACATACCCTTTGGGGCCTCTTGGGCTCATTACATGATGCGGGATAATTAACTAACTACGACTTATGGAACTAGCAAGTTCATCGCCGCAGCAACAAACGTTCGCCATTGGATTCTATCCTGGGCAACAAACATCAAGCCAGTTTTCATCACGAACACCTACTTCTCGAAGATCTCTTCTAATATTGTTCTCCCAACGACGTCTCGGTCTTCCCAATGGTCTCCTTCCAACCAGGATACAATATAAAGTTCGTTTTTTTCCCATCCGAGCTACATGGCCTTCCCACCTTAGTCGTCTCGATTTCATTATTTTTACGCCTCCCATTCTCCAGTCGTCTTGTCCCGTTTCGACCCGTATATCTTTCTGAAAACCTTATTTTCAAATACACGAAATTTATGTTCATCTGCTAGTGTCGTACTCCAACTTTCGCAACCGTAAAGTAATACCGGCAAAATAACCGTTCTGTATATTTTCAATATCAACTTCACGAGATTAGGAGTTTTTGAACTGAATAGAAATGTTGCCCAATATTAAGCAACTTTTTATTTCTTCTGTGACCTCATTTTTGCTTGTTACGTATGCTCCCAAGTATTTAAATTTGTTTACTTTCTCTTTGTCTTCATCCCTAATTATTATATTTTTATTTCCTTCATTCTCTGTGTTTCGGCTTGTTATATATTTTGATTTATCTATGTTTACCTGTAGACCTATCTCATCGCACGCTTCTACTAAGACATCGGGGTTGCTTTGTAGTGCATCTATATCGTCCCCTATTAAATCTACATCATCCGCGTATATGTACAGTTGATTCAAACCATTCAATGTTAGTCCCTTTTAGTCCCCTTTAATTATTTTAAAATCGCATATTCTCACGCAAAGTTAAGGAGTAGTGGCGATAGGGCATCTCCTTCTTTCAATCCGTTGCGAATCTTGAAACTATCTGACTATCTTGAAACTATCTTACCTATCCGTATTTTGCGTATGGGGTCGCTGAGACATATCTTCACTAGTTGAACCATTTTTTTCGGAATTCCAAATCGTATCAGGATACTGGATAACTTTTCCCTTTTGATAGAATCATGCTTTTTTAAAATCAATGAATAGCTGGGGAATCGTCCCATTGTATTCCCAATTCTTGACCAAAATTTGTCTCAAGGCGAAAATCTAGTTCAACGTGGATGTATTTCTTCTAAATCCACATGGGAGATCTCCAGTTATTTGATCTACGTATACACTTAGGCGTGTTAACTGAATATTACTTAATACTTTGTATATGGTGAAGAGTAACAAGATTCCGCGATAATTATTACAGTCCGATTTATCGCCTTTTTTGTAAATCGGAACTATTACTGAGGTTTTCCATTCCTTTGGAAGCTCCTCCTTTCTTCATATAGCACTTATCAATTTATGTAGTTCCTTGATTAGTACAGTTCCTCCTGCTTTAATTAATTCAGCTGGAATATTGTCTATTCCTGGTGATTTGAAATTTTTCAATTTCTTTACCGATATTTCGACATCGCTAGGTTCGGGAATCCACGGTTCTGCTTGTTAACATTATATTTATTACACACATGGTCCCAGTTTTATGTGATTCTGCTGTCAGGTCTGATTAGATATTCGAAATTTACTTGTCTATACTCCCAGACAGATCATGACACCACTGAGTTTAGACATTCACCAATTTTATAGTCACTCCGTAGGATCATAAGTGTGTTGCTTTTTAGCCAGACTGGTAAGATAAAGAAAAGGTTTTAAATAAACTTATCTTACTTAACACATTAAAATCTTTGTACCGTTTCAACACACGCATGACTCTTTAATGTTTCACTTCTGACCCGGTTTTAGGCTCGGAAAATCTACGTGATCTCTAGCGCCTGGGATCCCTTCTTATGGCTTATATGCCTACTGGATTGTATTCCTTCTATTACAATAAAAGACTTCCTTACAGGAAAAAAAAAGGGGGGGGGGAGTCATAGCTGCTCCCTTACAGCTTTGAAGAAATTGTCCTAAACAATAACATAACATTAAGGCGTTGCAGGAGAAATAATATTTTGTTCCTGCAGAAGTGGTAGCTTATAGATAACATACTAAATTGTAAGTTAGACTGATCTTTAGAACATTTTCTATGTTAATCTTACCGATTTGTCTGTCTGTATTTAGAAAATCACAAGAATGCGTGATCAAAGCTGAAGGTAAAATGACTTGTCAGTTCCATGGTAAAAGGACGCCTGTTAAAAAATGTACAAGGTATTAATTAAGATGCTTTATTTGAAGAAAAATAGAGGCTTTTCGCATATACTACGTGCTTTGCAGTTTGTTACAGCTTATGTTTTGAATAGGAATATAAGAACGATGCTACTAAGTTTATAGTGCATTGGAGGATAAGTATTCTCCGATAATTCAGGTGTAAATTAAATTTAAGAGTGAAATAAAGTAAATGATTGAACGTGATGAGAGGCATAAGGGTCTGAACCCCGCAGCCGATTATCATGGCGGATGTTTTCTCAGGCTTCTTCTCCGTTTCACCAAGCCGGACCAATGCTTTAATTCCTCATCCCAACCCATCTAGTAGTATCGGTGACGCCCTCAGACGTGACGGGCTTAGGCCAAAGATTGCCAGTTCACCTTATTACAGAGTTCAATTCAATGACGCGAACTTCATTTGAAAACTTAACATCATTGTCGTTGTCTTATCTCTATGTTAAGCTGTGAAGAGCGACGGAAGTTTTACCGGGTAGTTATTTTTCCGTGTTGTCTGAATCAGTATAGATAGCTGCACAATATTTCTCGTTATTAGGTGTGTAGTTCGCATATTTCTTATCTGATTTCACTATCCATTTAGTGTGTATTCAATAAATTAATTAATTTTCTCTATTGAGGATAATTTTATCAATTTGTTGATTGAAACCAGTCTTTATATGAGGTTACCTCACTTTTTGTAATTCTTCTTTTGATAACTAGCTTCCTTCCTGTTTTATTACATTACTCGCTGCTACTGTTAGTTCTATAACTTGTAGTCTTCTTTGATATTGTAAATGCTATTGCGTGCAGTGCTTGAATTTTTTCTACATCTTGTTCTGTACTTAAACAGTATGGTGCTTCATAGAAGGACAATGTGTCCTAAGTAACAGTGAGTTACTGTTTTTTCGTGTAATATAGTAGGCTAGAGCGTTATGAATTGTAGTAATAGCTGGTTCATAATTTATTAGGTGCTCTTTTGAAGCATAGCACATACAGGCGTAAGTAAAGACGTCTTTGGTGAAGCAAAATTTATTGGGTCACTGCGGTTCTGTGTTGAGGAAACGAAGAAAAGAATAGTAGGAGCAGAGAGAGAGAGAGAGAGAGAGAGAGAGAGAGAGATTTGATAAGTTTAGGGTTTGCTGATAGCTGTAGAAGTCTGAACTCAACTTTATAACCGATGTATTATGTGATAGGACTGAAGAATTTATAATTAGGTACTTGTAATAGCGTTGTTGGCACGAGAGGTTTGTTGGAAAAAAATAAAACTAAAAAATGGTGTGTAAAAAAATTCTTTGAGCCCAAAAATAGACATAGGGAAGTTGAGATCGCAATGGCGATCATATCAGTGCGATAAAGGATGAGTGTTTTTATTGGAAGGTAAATAAGGATTGAGAAATTGTTGCATATAAGCATGTTGCGCGAAGAGTGAGTACTGCTCAAACTATGTACTTACGCGACTCTATCTCGTATATTGTTATTACAAGAAATGGGTGGAGGGGGGACTGAGATGTGTTAGTACACTGTTTCGTAGAAAATGGCCAATGGATACACTTTCTAAGTCCAATGAATTGTGCAACTGAACCATTAATTGAAATAGATTCAAAACAAATGTTCCCTGTACCTCCACGTATATTCAGCGTTGTCAGGGTGAGCAAGTTGGCCTACTTTAAAGAAAAATATTGGTCATTTTTAGTTAATCTGAGTGTACATAGTTTGATTTGGTAAGTCATTTAAGGAAACAATTAAATCTTGTGATAGATATTTCAAGTTCATGTGTAGTCGGAGGTAATGTAATAACGTTTATGACAGTGATGAGAACAAGCTGGGGGCTATTCAGTATTTGTCATTAGCAAAATTGGGACTGGTTGAGAAAGATCTGTTACTTTCTTTGCCTCGTGTTGCGACTACTTTAAGCGTATTTGTAGTGTGAATAATAATTTTGAACTTAGTTATTAGTTACATAGCTCGACTCGAGTAGATATATTACTAGCTCGTAAGTAAAATTGTTTCTATTTCATAACATGTCTTGTTTATACGAGCGTAGTTTAAACATGGAATTGAATATATTTTATTTCCTAGGTGTCTTCCCCTGAACTTCACTGCCGAAGACCTTGCTCATGGGGTTGTTAGAGAGCGTACTAAAGTAGGAGCAAGTTTAGCCGATGTTGATCCTATGTCGATTGACTCCACGGTGAGGTTTTCGCATGTTGGAGGACTTGAAGATCATATTAGATGTTTAAAGGAGATGGTTGTCTTTCCACTCCTTTATAAGGAAATCTTCGAAAAATTTCACATTCAGCCTCCAAAAGGAGTTCTCTTTCATGGCCCTCCAGGTAAGTGATCAAAATTTTATGTAGAAAACATCTTACCAAATATCTCAGTGACTAAGATTCTTGAGTGTGATACTAGTTATTTTAAAATCACAAAATAAGGTTTTAAATCTCTGACTTAAAATGAGATGTGGTACTCACTACATAAGATATTTCATTGCATATTGTGAATTTGCTTTGTTAGTGTTTTAAGTCAATGTTTTAACCGGCAGGTATTCATAACCTTCATAATGACAGTGGAGAATCTAAATTTTAAACACTAACAGATCTAATTTGATTTCAGTTAGTCGATTTAGTACAAAATAACCCAAAGTTTGTCCTTTCGTGGGTAACTTAGTAGCTGAACAGCTTCTCAACAATCTGGATGCTGGGTACTGCTGCCGATCGTCCTGACTGACTTTCCTCAGTATCACTAGGCGAATATTGGATTTGTACCGTGGGTAAGATCCTGGTCGATACCTTTTCTCTTCCTTCCCGCGGACAACAAGTAAAGGGACTGTAACCCCCTCACCACAAAAAAAACAAACAATATTTTGTTTATATCAGAATATTGGTTTAATATTTTTCTCCAGTGTAACTACAGAATTTGTTGTTTCATGTCAAATGAAAATGTTCCAACTTGATTTCTGTAATGAAACACACTATTCTTATGCATGTCAGAAAGAGAAACATACAAACGTACAGTCGTTAGACATATTCATCGCCAGTATTACACACATCTCCCGCTGTGTAACGAGCCTGGTAATGCCATACTCATAAAACTCCCTTGGTAGTTGGTTGAGAATGTCGTGTTAAAACCGCTTGTAAATCTCCATCTGAAACAAATCAGCGACTTTTCAGCTTCTTGAGTACACTAGTCACGTGAAAATAGCACGGCGAAAGATCATGGCTGTTTGATAGGTGCTACACGGTTTCCCACTTGAATTTCTGTAGTTTCCACCTTCACATTCGCCGTTTTTGGATTTTTATTTATAGCCTTTAGGCATCTAAGACTCAGACCGGGATAGGGAGGGGAAAGGATTCAAGAGTGTCAGGGCCTATGTTGAAGGTTCCATCCCGGCATTTGCCTGGTGTGACTGAGGGAAAACCCTGGAGAAACCTCAGTCAGGCTGCTGGATCACATTCGCCGTATGGGGCCTAGTATTGTCCTGCAACAAGATTACTCCGTGAGACAATATACCATGGCGTTGTTTTTGATTGCTTGGCGCAAACATTGTAGCGTCGCACAATATCGTGCCATGGTCTGTCCATTTGAATTAGAATTTTATTTTTGAGGCCTGTAGACAACTTTGGCTCAGACTGTATGGAAGATGGGAGAATTGGTGGAATCAAGAAAATACTGGGAGGAAACGGGAAAACCCCGAGGAAACTCACACATGGCGTTTGTCCACAAGAAAGCCCACATGGCATGAGATGAATCGAACCGAGGGCTCCAAGCACCAGAGGTTAGCGCTCTACCACTGACCCACTGCGTCTTCCGGTAGTCTGCCCATGTTCGGTGAAGATCTCTTCACAACGCTCTTCTTCTTTAGGAACCTATATTACGATACGGATCGGTGTTTGACACCTACGAGCTCCTGAGCTGCTGTGCCTTACCGCGCGACCATGCGCAGAATTGAAGCTCAGGGGTCACAGCAGCATTCACACCTATTGCCACTTGACTGGACGAAGCCATTAGATCCACGGGAAAGCTGACTTCAACTTGACTCACCCTTATACATCTACGGACTTCCTGTAACAACATATGCTAGTTAGTTTCATGTTCATGATATAATATAATTATGAGAAGTCCTTTCTGTGCCCCGTAGATGAAAGCATCAGTGCAAATAGAAAATATGTGCTGTTGAAATTTGTCAATGCCTGTTGAAATTTTATCTTTCGTGGAATAGCAGACATGAATTATGTAGATGTTAATACCTTTTTCGCATAGGAACTTTGGTAAATTAACACAGTAAGTGACAGTCGCCTTAACCATGACTTAAACTCGGTTCGCCGTGCCGTGGTGGTGTAATATTAGACCGAAAATTAAAAGATCTGGGTTCGAGTCCAGGTCACGGCTGTTTCAATTTTTTCTGTGTTAATTTCAAGAATTATGTAAGTCGCAAGTGAAGGTTCTTTCCAAACAATCGGGAATCCGGGAACTGCGCATATATTTAGATAGAGGAGGGTCAAGAAGGAATACGGGCAAAATCTGCCGTTCCGACAGCAAAGGGTAAATCCAATATGGCCGCCCAAAGGTCATTCCAGTCAACGTTTGCAAGCAACGTCGCATCCACTTCCTGTTGACAGATTGACTTAATATTTTGCAAACTGATGTATTTCCAAATACAACACATTTGTTGGATCGAAATGACTCTGAAGTCGCCATATTGAATCCAATATGGCCACCCAAAATGTCATTTTCTAAACGACTCGTGCTAGAAAAACGAATTTTGGTATGAATGTACAGTATCACTAGACGTAAAAGTATTAAACTGTTCAATATGGCGACTTCCGAGCCATTTCGATCCAACAAATGTATTGTATTTGGAAATACTTCAGTTTGCAACGTTTCAGCGGGAAGTGGGTGCGACGTTGCTTGCAAACGTTGATTGGAATTACCTTTGGGCGGCCATATTGGATTTACCCTTTGCTGTCGGAACGGCAGATTTTGCCCGTATTCCTTCGTGACCCTCCTCTATCTAAATATATGCGTAGTTCCCGGATCCCTATTGTTGGGAGAGAACCTTTACTTATTAGATTTAGACCGTGGGTATACGTTCCAGGTCCTGTAGACTGCACAGTATGACAACACTAAACCAGTATTCGATATACATTTAAAGTAAGCGTTCCATTTGTAGTGCTGGGTAACGTATAATAGTTCGCTGTTACCTGATTGTGCACATTTCGACCTTGGAGGAAAAAATCCATCCAGCCATTTTCAGTGAATCTGGAGTGTACAGCAGGAGTTTTTTTTATATTTTTTTGCTGTGTAGTATTTTTACAGACGTAACATTGTACTTCGGCATACACCTGATTATATAATCTTTCTTGTAAAATTCTGTAATATTAAAGGTAAATTTTCTCGGTTTGGTTCAACATAACCAAAGTATAATTTTGTCAACTTAATGAAGTTTTTCCCTGCTTCAAAATTATATTAAAATGCAGCGGTACGACATTTACACTAATATCAGGGTTCAAACTGACCTTAAACATGGGGAAACGTTAGGGAAGTCATCTTATAAATAAAAATTATTTGGAATAGTCTGAAACTTTTTTTAAAAAAATTAATTCATGCTTTGGGGAATATTAAATGTTTGAAAATATCTTTTTGAACTTTCATTTTCCTAGAGCTGGCATTATGTGATAAGACGTGCTTGAATGAATGAGATAGTGACTTTTGTAGCTGGAGCCAACTTTTAAATTTCAACATTGAAAATATTTTATTTTGTAGAATTAAGAAAAATTGTGAACTTCATGCATTCTTGTGTATTTAATACAATATTTATTGTGTATAAAATTGTAGAAATATATATTTTTGAAATATACTTTAAAAAGCCAGGGAATTAATTTTGGGGAAATGAATGGGACCCCTGTTCAATATGTGCTACCCCAAAATATAAAATGTAAAAGCACTCCAATTCAGAATTTTTCACCTGTTTGTATGCTGCGACCATATTTCCTGACATTTGTAGTCTGCGATCACTGAAAATTTATTTTTCATTTTTGAAAAAGATTATGTATGAAAGTGATTTTTTATATATATCATCCATTTTTCCTTCTCAGGAACTGGGAAGACCTTAATAGCTCGAGCGTTAGCAAATGAATGCAGTCAAGAAGATCGACGAGTGGCATTTTTTATGCGAAAGGGAGCAGATTGCTTAAGTAAATGGGTTGGAGAGTCAGAGAGACAATTAAGATTCTTATTTGATCAGGTAACTATTAGGCATTTTTTTTTTTAAGCAACACGAGTGTCAGAAAACTTTCCGTTCTTCACATGCTCAGGAAACTTAGTGAGCGAGTGTTCGTAGAGGAATGATTAGTGTTGGGGTATCTAATAAGGTTAATTAGGTTGAGTACCAGACGACTAGGTTTGGTTGCTTATGAAACATTGCCAAACCTATTGAATGCTGTATGGTACATTGGTATGATCTCAATAACACTAAAATGCAGCGTCATCCTAATCTTCATATTTATTAGCAGTGACTCATGAAGTAATCCCGGTCATTTCGCAAGTTTAGATAATAGCTAGCGGCAGGAGTTTTTCGCAAATCGCGAAAGTTCCAACAAAGCCAAGAGTTGGTTTTTTAATGAACAATGAATTTTCAGTGTGTCAGGTTGAGCAAGGAAATGGGAATTTTGAAGTCGCGACAAGACACGATAACTGATATTTTGAACGAAATAAGCAGCAAAACGTGACAAACTGCGATTTTTTTAAAAAAACATTCAATTTCAATTATTAAAATGCCAAAAAATTACAAATTTCCAAACAGCAATATCCTTTTGTAATTGGGAACGCTGATTACTACGTCTAACTTCCATTTCAGATTCGCAGTCGGCAGTTGTGGAACATTCAGCGTTTTGAAAGTGGAATACTTACATTGAAAGAGTTCACCATCATAAAAATGGTGAATGAAAAAGGACGGTACAAGATCGCGCAAGTGAATTTGCCAGAGATGGCTTGTACGTAAGTGATATCAAAACCTTAATGTGCAAATTTTGTAATTCACGCATTGAGTGGCAAAGAAAAGATACTGTACAGAAACATACAGTCGGCAGGACATAAACATAACAGACAGTTGAGTATGAACCAAGCAGTGCGAAGCGACGAGTTACATTGGACCTATTACATTGTTCACAGTCGGTTGTTGATGCTCTAAAGAGGTATGATGTAAATTACTTAGATGTTTTTGCATTTGTTTCTGATGGTGCCAGGTACATGACCAAGTGTTTTGGTACTTTGTCGGTTGGTCTCATAAGTTAAACACAATAGGAGATATCTGGCTGTATGAGTTAAGGGAGCTGAATAATCTTACGTGCAAGACAGAAAATGCTTTCTTACATTCGAGGAAACTAAAACTTTCAGATATTGCTTTTCTAAGGATGATAGAAAGAAGTTGTCAGAGGATGATAGAAAGAAAATGGTGATACTGTTTGAGATGCGGAGAAAAATCCCTTTTAAAGTTATATAGCTTGAGGAAAGAAAAGCAGGAAATGAATGAAATGTACGAGAGCCTTGGAAAATTATTTAATCCGTCAGTTGTTGAGTCCCTCTCAAATCCTGATATAAAGTCTTTGTGCAAGCTCTTTGGTAATTTTCAACGGAAACTGCACTGTATGAACCTTTGTATGCTGATTTCGTTAAAAGTTTGAAAGAGGTTGTGGTGCAGAGTCACGATGACAGTATAAATGTGATGGAAATTTTCCTTGCATAGAGAACCAAAGGGGAAGAAAATTTAAATTTCAGTAACTTGTACTTGTGATCAATCGGGCTTCCTATAACGAATGCTGATTGTGGAAGTTTTTTCGTGAAATACGTTTTAGTAATCAATGATAGAATAAAATGTGAAAACATGCAACATGTTGCACTTTTCATTAGGAAAATAATTCTTTGATAGGATGTACAAGAAGCTACTGTGGTAGTGTACTTTATGTATGTATTAAAAGGTTTTTTTTTTTTTTTTTTTTCAAAGGATTCGTGACAAAATGAGAAATTTTATGTCTAAAAAGGGGACAAAATATTACATTTTAAATTTAAAATGCGACTTGTTTAATTCAAAGTACAAAATCCTTTCTTGTACAAAGAAACTTGAGCCTCAACTTTCTCGACCAAGTGATGAAATACTGGACAGTTTAGGAGTGATCAGCTTCATCAAATTTGATATTTTAAACCTTTTTTCTTACTTTTGTCTTAACTCTTTGAGGTGTGACTGATAGTAGCATCCTTAAAAATTAATAACTATTTCCTACTAATAATATGATTGGTATTAAACGCCTTTGTAAATTATCAAAACATAAATCAAAAGCACCAAATGAAATGAAATATTTTTTCTTTATTGCAATTTTACAGAAAAAAGGTGCACGTAAAGTCGTTTGAACAAGCTAACCTATGTACTAGCCAGACGCTCTTGCTACTTTACTACAAGACCTCGTAAACGCAATGCAGTTAGCACAACGAACTATATGCCACACAAAAATATACTCTCAAACTATTTAATACGGCGTGTCAACAGTTTGCCTTCCTCACGGAACACACAATAAAACAATTTGAACAAAATTAACGAGGGGGCGCGTTGTACATTCTTATTAGTAGTTTTCAAACATAGGGAAGGACTAAATAGTAATAATAATTAATATTGCGTTGTTCGGTGTGCTTTGTTGGCCTTATTGACAGTATTGTAACAAGTAAATCACAGGTGTACAGTCACTGAAAAAAGTATTACGGGAACATAGCATTTAGCTTATATTATGGGCCAGATATATCCCGAACCAGTCCCTCAGACATGTCACGGCTTATGAGTGTCTGACCCATAAATATCAGTTAAATGAGAAACAAAGCTGGTTTCTCATTATACCCTTTTCCGTGACTTTATTTCCTGACTCCACGATCTTATTAATTCTTATGCGTGTGAACTTGTATTATTGAGATGGTTTTTCCTTTTTGTGGTTCACTGGTTATGTAATGTTATTACTTCGTGTTCTTACATTACACATTCTGTTTATTTCATAAACAGCTGATTCGCATTTCTAACCTATATTTTCTCTCTAATCTTGAAGGCATATCAAATGAGACCATCCATTATATTCTTCGATGAAATTGATGGTTTAGCCCCAGTACGTTCTTCCAGACAAGATCAAATCCACTCTAGCATAGTATCTACGTTACTCGCATTAATGGATGGTCTAGACAATAGAGGAGATATTATAGTTATAGGAGCTACAAACAGAATTGATGCCATAGATCCAGCTCTTCGACGTCCAGGTCGTTTTGACAGGGAATTGTTTTTCCCGCTGCCAGCGAAGAAGGTAAGCTTGTAAAATGTATCTTGTATCTTATAAGTAATTGAAGTTCGTATCCACAGCGTACTATTTTATTACTAATGAAAAAGATTCAGCTGCAGTTCTTTGGTCTAAAATTTCAAGTATATCAGAGGGTAGAGTAAACTGAATAAAAAAATATGCGTCCGCAAAAGTCTTAAACTCAACGGTTTTTTTTTTTAACTATGATCACCTTACAAACTGCATATTCGTGCGTTGTGGAAGTTATTTATGCGACGTTGGACTTGTTCGTACACTGTTTGGAAAAATATTATAAAGATACCATACGTTCTGGAACGTTTTTTCGTAGTTAGTATAATAGAGCAAGTGCAGCAGTTATGTGCAATGTCAAGCGAGATAGCACAGCGATGATAGTATTAGCTTCTCTCCGTTCCGGCTGCATATTGTGTATGAGGCCACTGTATCGACTTGGTTTTGTCTTGTTACATTTAAGTGAAGAAGTGCTAATAGAACGTTACATTAAGCCACATGTTTTGTAGTTTCCTGTGTCTGAACAATAGAAAAAATTGTCCATGGTGGAAAACTAGTACATAGCATTAAATGGGTGAGAGCTATAAGTAGTATGAAAGTATAGTAATAATTGTAACTTTATTACTGGTCTTAATCTTTAATTTTGAAATTGATTCTTAACATGAGACCTGAAATTCTAGAATAAAATTGCATTCTTATGGAAAGTATCGTTTCATTAGAGTCCTAAAGTATATTTGTGCGAATATACATTTTGTGGATAAAAATGATTGTATATAATCTGAAAATAGAACCACAGAAATTTATATTACGTAACCCATTCGAAGTGCCCACAAATTCTTAGAGGATGTTCCATTCTACCCCAACTTCGACAGTGCAGGTGGTCAGTCGGACGGTCCAGTTTCTCCCAGAGGTTCACGATGCGATGAAGGTCTGAGTTGTGAGCAGGCCAGTCCATCCGGGAGCCTTTATTTTCCGCATACCTTTCGACTGTAGTCTTTGAATCATGATTCAAATATGTAGCACAGAATTATCGGGAATACATACTTCAGAGTTCGTCAGCCAGTTCAACCAGTGGACCCAGCCCGTACCAACTGAATCAATCCCGTACCATAACGCCTCCACCTTCTTTGTTCCCGGTGAGCGCTATGTACTCCGGTAGCAGGCGTACTCCAGTAACCACCAAACACACACAGTCCTTCTCCTGATCTGAAAAGTGAAGCGCGATACGTGACTGACCTTCGGCTATTGCTCTGGTGTCTGGTTTATAAACGATTGCTCTCCAGCGTTATCCGAGCGCATGATGCTCTAGGAAGTGTTTCGATCGAGTTTCACATTGGTGGTCACTTGGAATTCCTATGCTATAAAATGAATATCGCGGTTCCTGTTTTTCCGCAACTACTCTTGCATCACTCTGGTCCTTGAATTGCAATTTCTTGTGTCTTCCGGGCCAGGTTCCGAGGTCAGTGGTAGAACGTTGGCGTAGCATTCGGAAGGTCGTGGGTTCAATTTCAGCGACCGACCATCGTGACGGAGGTTTTTCCAGGGTTTTCCTCAGTCAAACCAGGCAAATGCCGGG
This sequence comes from Lepisma saccharinum, assembly GCA_022664845.1. Taxonomy (NCBI): domain Eukaryota; kingdom Metazoa; phylum Arthropoda; class Insecta; order Zygentoma; family Lepismatidae; genus Lepisma; species Lepisma saccharinum. The sequence goes on along the minus strand of JAGDQP010004051.1, from coordinate 65,095 downwards.
ATGGCACCTTCAACTTAAGCCCTGGCCGACACCTTCCAGCATCCTTGCCCCTCCCCTATTCCGGTCTGAGGCTTAGATGCCTAAAGGCCATAAGTAAAATTGAAATTCAAATTGCAGGCTAAGTACATTTCTGCAGTGTCCTGTTGATAGCAAAGCCTACTTCGATTTAACAACTTATTGGGACAGTAATTGTATATTCATACCCCAAATAGAGAAAGATGTTACGATGCCCTTTAAAACTAAGAAATTCTCTCTCCTGCTCGTTATTTTATCAGCTAGTGATTTGAACGTACTCTCGTTTTTTCCCTTATTGACCACATGCCTGTTGCGAGCGCACGCCATTACGTCTGCATGGTGGTGTCTAGTCACTTCTGTTCACATAGCGTATTTCGGTGATAAAAGATTTCTAGCTATATTGTTGGTCGAAGAATGTTCCAAGGCTTCGTCAGTTATTCCTCAAAAACAATTAAAAAGCTACGTTCACTTCCAAGCATCAGAACTAAGGCTTTAGCTTTTCTTTACTACTTAACTGCATTACTCTATCCTTGGAAGACAGTCAAAGATAGTAGCCACCCTACCTTATGGCAAGTTGCTTTGTGACTGAAAACCTCAATCAGGGTGGCCGACCCCACGTTTCGAAAGCACCTCGACTGCCTCGTGCGAATTTTCAGTTTGCTAATGATTTCAACGTGAATAAAATTACATGTAGATACGTTAACAAATAAAAGAAAAAAATATTTTTTTTTTGTTTTTTTTTTTTTACTCCTTGTCTGCACACATGGTTTATTGATCGAGGAAGTTGTTGTGCATGCATTGTCAAAGTCAAAAACTGATCCTAAAGTAAAACAACTTTAGAACATCGAGTAAGTAGTTCACATCTAGGAGGTGAAGTAAAAGTATTGTGGTAATTTGCTTCTAGTTTTGCAACAAAAGAAGAGAGTTCGAGCTTGTAATTCCTCTATCTGAGATGTTGAAAAATGTAGATCATGGTTCAAATCTGTAATTTTGCGATTAAATGGTATATATTCGTTACTGCAGTTGAAAGTAGAAAATTCTACCAAACAACTAAACTTTATGTAATGTTATCTTACCGGAGTTAAGGCTAAAGAGTTTTTACAATTGGTTTAAGAGGCCTCTCTGTACCTACGCTGCGCGTGTGTGTATATGAATTTACTTTTTTTTTTTTTAAAGATATTGGACAAATGACGAGCAACAATGAAATTTTGGATAGCGGCCCCAATAATACTTGCAAATATGTATAAAATGAACTACCTGAGATTTTGGCATTGTTTATTTTAGCTGAGAACTTAGAATACCCGTAATTGCGTAGGCGTATGATGTAATCAGTTACGGGCATTCTGATAGCTAAAATAGACAATGCCAAAATCTCAGTTCATTAGGTACACATTCACAGGTATAATGAGCCGCTTTCCACAATTCCATTATTGCTTGTCATTTGTGCAGTATTTTCAAAAATGTGAAAAACATAAGTTGTACGGAGACCTTTTAAAAGTATGAGCACTTTCGCAGTTCAAACATTTGCTTCATCAGATGCAAAAGGAACGACCAGCTTCGGCAAAATATTTTACCACCCACAAAATTTATTTTATCTTTATCTTCGGCAAAATAAACAAACTCTATAATAAACACTGTATAGTATATAAGGCAAAACGTAATATTTGTGTAAATCAACTGTTAATAATACTCATTCGAACTTTCGAGGAGAAGAAACCGAGGTTCGAGAGCTTTTAACGGTTGTAGAATTTGAGTAGTCTCCTGGGTATACGTTATACATAATGTAATTGGAACAAGGTTATCTGTTGTTTTAGGGGCTGGGGTGTAATTTGTTAGTCTTGTAATGTCTATAACGCCAAAACATTAAAGTGTTAATAGAGATTGTATTGTATTTTGCAGGAACGAAAAGAGATTCTTCAGATCCATGTAAAAAACTGGGAGAAGAAACCGAGTTCTACACTTATCAGTCACTTGGCGGAGAGTGCGGTTGGCTACTGTGGCTCGGATTTGAGGGCGCTGTGTTCGGAAGCTGTGATACAAGGGTTGCGAAGACGTTATCCTCAAATATATAATTCCAGTAAGAAGTTGCTTTTGGAACCAAATGAAATTAAGGTACCTTCGATTAATGAATTCATATTTTTAATATCGAAATCAACATTTTTTAAAATCATATTTGGATAAGAAGGTGGTAAAACATAACCGAAAGGCGTTTGTAGAGAGCCTGAAAATAATGTTGAATTACAATTTTTCATTAACTGTTGGTGTGTGAACTTTTAACAGCCATATTTATGACAATTTTCTATACTCAGTTTGTGATTGAAAAATACAGGGTATCCCAGAACCGTGACTCGGTGTTTCAAAGCACTTACCTGTTAAGCAACAAAATTAGAGACGAAATATAGCCAAGCCTCTTTAAAAGCATAAAAAGAAATGCAAGGTTAATTCAAATGTGCAGATTTTTTCAATATTACAGCGTACATTGGCGGGATTCGAACTCACAACGTTCTTTATAGTCCCTCACATCTGTTAATAGTTTACAATTTAGCTACTAGAATACGTACACTAATTTCTACCCGGTAGTTGCACGCGATGTGCGGTGGAGAAACCGTTATTTCTGCACTTTCGTGTAAAATTTCTAATTTGTAAATTATTACATTCAAACTTATGTTTGGTGAAACAAAGAATTAGCTCGTTTATCCTTATGCTGAATTACACCGTGAACAGTTAACCTTTAAACTGCGTGGAGTATTATGCGGCAATATACCTATGGAACAACATATTTGTGTGACAATTTGAGGATTGTGGTAATTTAAGTGCTGCGAAGTTTGTTTTATTTTTTTAATTGTTCGAAATCCGCGTTTAAGTTTGCGGAAATAAAAAACTTTTCTTGCTACTGAAACAGTTTCTTTCAATATTCACCTGTTAGTTCTTCAACAGTCATATATGCATGTGTTTGTTTCGTTATTACGCAACTCCGTCCATTTTGAACTCAGGCAGGTGACAGTGTATTTTTTCTGAAGTGCTAGCAGGTAATATTTTCCCAATACACGATCTCAGGCCGTAAAATTCTTTTACTAGTGGCTATAAATAAAACTTTATTCTTTCTGTTAATAAATTGCGTGGCCTAATTACGTATGGAATATTCAATTTATAACGGGGGAGTGCTACAGGAAATTCAGGAGCAATAATCGGACCTTTTCTCTTTCCGTTCTATTCACAATAATCCAATATTTCGTTGTGATAATTTCATGTAATTTGTTCTGCCATTAAGCAGTGCCGCTATATATAGATATATATTTAAATCTAATTTTCGTAGATAGTGTATGATGATCAGTGTTCGATTTGTAGCGAAGGATGGTTGGGATTTCTCTCTCTCTGCAGAAATCTTTCCTGGCTCTGTTCCCCGAAATACCCCAAGCCTGGGATATGAACTGATATAAAATACGGCATTCTACGTTCTGGGGGGGGGGGGGGGGGGATTCTTCCACCCTCTGAAAATTGTACAAATCGGACACTGATGATTCTGTCGTATTTGAATATATTGTCAATCAATGAATCAATATGTTTCTATTTATAAGCTTTCAGACGAGACATAAACCAGCACTTATCAACAATTAGGGTGCGGTACTACTATTTGAAACAGAAGTCCTTCAAGTTCCCCCATTCCAGCCCCACCCGGCGGTTAGGTGAATATAAAGCAACAATCTCCAACAAAAGATGGCAGCACTACCTCGGTTATATGTCTCATATTTTCACTGTTACACGAAATTTTATTGCTGCTCCTACAAATTCAAGCCTGGGGAGTTCTAACTTTCAGGGAAGAGAGTTCATAACCAATTCAAGAGCATGATCGATGCCGATTTTTAATTTTCTTTATGTTCATTGTTGAAAGAGCTTCATTGTTATAGGTTTCGATATTCACAACAACAATGAAGCGATTTCAACAATGAAGGAAAAGGAAAATAAAAAATCGACATCGATCGTGCTCTTGAATTGGTTATGAACTTTCTTCCCTAGATGTTTGAACTCTCTAAACTTGAATTTATAGGAACAGCAAGGAAATTTCGTGCAACGGTAAGAATACATTAGACATATACGGGGATGGTGCTGCCATCTTTCGTTGGAGATCGTTGCTTTAGATTATCCTTAAGGTTAAACCAGTTGAATAGGCGAATATATTTTCTTGAATAAAAAATGTATCTAAAGAGAAATAATTTATGTGGCCTCACGTGTGCTGTTCATATTCAGCACACATTTTGTCATTTTTTTAAAACGTGAGTTGCATTAGTTTGATTGTGCCCTATACCTGAAATGTGCGTTGCATTTCAAAGGTTTTTGTAGCAGTTCTACGAAGTTTTGCTAAACGGATAAGCATTTGAATGTAACTGTGCAACTTACTGAAAGTATAAAGTGTTGCGAATATATCTCGTGCTATGTCAATGTAGCAAGAGATCTCTAGTTCCCAAAATAGTGTTTTCCTGTTTTCATTTGTTTTTTAAAATAATTTTGACAAAGCTGTTGTGTGATTTCATGATTAAATAAAACTATATTTTTACACGCTTTTTATTAACTTACTCTGTAATTATGTTTCATCTCTGGTACAAATCTTGCAATGTTAATTTAACTCATTTCCCGACTATTCTTAGATATTATGATTTTTGATAAGGTAAGCAAGAGCACCCATGCTTTTATTTTCCGATTCATATATATATATATATATTACTTTTTAGTCCATTTTCTTTGCTTAAAGAAACGTATTTTTTTTTTTAAAAAAAAAGTCCTTAATTTTTTTTGTAACTTTCGAATATGAACACATCGTTTTTGTCCTTCGAATATGTCATAGGCGACCCACGACATATGAGAAATGTTGCAGTGATGCGCTGCTATTACAATCAGTATGTTTTGTCGTTTCAAGGAGTAATGTTAGTTTTCTTTATGCTTTTCCTACGAATTTGATACCGAGCTCATCTTGTTTCGAATGTGATGGATGCTCGAATGAGATGTATTGTACAAAAATATCTGTCATCCTTTTTTCTTTAAGGCAGCGATAAACGCCTTGATCGAACATGTAACTTCTAAGGATGGATTTACTATTAATGTGGAAGCCGAACCGTGCTCAGTTTTGAATCTGAGACAGAATGTGGTGCACAGACCACCATGTGATGAAACTCATTACTAAAGCAGCCAAACTCCATTCTATCACTCCTTCACGGTAGCTGAGTTATGTTATTGCCACAAATTTCGGCTAATTTTCAAGTTTTGAGTATGTCGAACTTCCTTAATGCAGATGTTGTTTTGTATTTACTAGGTTGAGCGTTGTGACTTTATGCGAGCAAAAACCGGAATTATCCCAGCAGCCCATCGAATGAACAGTAGCCCTGCAAGGAAACTGTCAGTTCTTGTTCAGCCGCTTCTGCAGAATGCTCTGAAAACTGTTGTTGAAGAGCTAGAGACTATGTTTCCGTTTGGATTAACGAGGACTGTATACAGGTAAATTTCTACTTAAAATACTTTAAAACAGTTCAAGACGTTTTTACACGATTAGAAAAACAGAGTAAATTAAAGTGATTTGCCCTACGATATTAAAGGTGAGTAATATACAAGCTATTATATACTCTCTATCCAAAAAAGTAATTGGTCAGAAGTATTTGGCTGGAATCTTTGCTCTGTCAAAATCTGGTTGTGCCACCTCTTGCTGCTATCACAGTAGCCACCTTCTGCGGTATGCTCTCAACGAGGTTGTGGGAAACGTCCACTGGAATGTTCCGCCATTTCTTTAGTAGAATCTCATGTGGGCAATGGAAGTTAACCGCATCTCACGAGACCTCAACCGCCTGTCCAACTCGTCGGGTCTTTGGATAGGGCAATGTAAGTGTTGAACATTGTACTCTTCATACCACCGTGTAGTAGCAACAGCAGCAGCAACATGGCACCTGACATTGCCATCTTGCAGGGGTTGATCCTTTCTATAAAATGGCCAGAATGTTCGAAGCATTTCATTGTCTAGAATTTTACAGTGCGACTATTGCTTCTATGCTACCACAACCAACCACCACTGGTCCCACACCGTAGTACTTGAAACACCCTAACACCATAGTGCCTCTGCTTTCAGATTTCCTACTGGGTGTTATATACACTCGGGTAGTTGCCACATCCGTCGGACGGAAACTTGTGAACCTCGACTCGACACTCCGCAGAACACTTTACCATTGTTCCAGTGCCCAATTAAACACCACTTGAGCCATCGAACTTTATTGGTCATCGCGAACTGCTTTTCCTGAATATCCGAGGTGCTGGGCCACTGTTCGCAATGTTTGAATGGAAACTGATACATCAGTTACTGCTTGAAACTCTTGTATAATGGTGACCATCGGTCGTGTCCGTTTTTAGACAGTTTCACATTTCAGATTCTGATATCTCTGTTGGTCAGAATTTGCAGTCGCTTGGAGCGTTTGGTATTCCTTCAATGTGCCTCCACCTTCCACTACGCAGGACGATTGCCACAGTTGAATAATATCCTAGCGGCTGTTACCTAACTGGTCAACCCACTGAGGAATCCCATGATTACACCCTTATGGAAGTCCGACAGCTTTGAACTACGCACCATGTATTTCACAACTGGTTCTCTTATTCACTGAAACACATCAGACATGGTTCAGGTCACGCGACAGCCGAACGAGGCCAATCACTTACCGTTACAGGGTGACCAATTACTTTTGGGTAGATAGTGTAGTTATGACTGAGCAAACGAACCCTCACATTGATTTTATGTAGTATGCAGTTTACTGTTAATCATTGCGGGATTTTCCTTTAGAAATCACAAACGAGAACAAGTTCAAAGTTGTACGTCTTTCCACACATGTCGATTGGTGATATCTTATTTCTCAATTTCATACAATATCAGTATTTCCATAAGTAGGTCTATAAACAGCTAAACTTTAACCTAAAATTGCTAAAATCGCATACGGCAAACTCACTAATATCCGCGTTAGAGTTGGAGGGCGGGTGTGGAAAACACACATCACGATAGTCCGCATGATAGCAGAGTACTTTCCCGCACTACATATGAAATAAATTTACTTACGATTGGCGTTGTATACAGACTCGAAGTGAAGAACATTTATTAATTCCTCAACTGGTTTAGTGCGTTTTCGCACATCATCTGGAGGCGATCACCAAGAATTTTGTGGGTAAGAAAAACAAAGTACGACAGCAAGAGGGTGGGAGGATATAGTGAAAACGAATGAAATATGTTAGAAAAACGAAATTGAACTCGTGTGTCCTAATTAACGTACTATTCCATATCTTCAACTGTTCTTAACTGTTGCCAGTTCCGGTATGCGAAAAGTTAAAACTATTTATTTTTCTTTCATGAGAGAGTATAGGATGTAGAAAATATATGCAGATTTTACTGTGATCAGTGAGTGTACAAATGGAATTAATTCATGAGCATCTGTGTGACTTGTGGCTCATATATTTGTTCCAGGCATTTGCAACTGACAAGGGTACAATGATAACGATATAGGGAACATATTATTGTACTATACTAGGATTAATAAAGACATGTATGACAATCCTATATGTAGTATTATTACCCAGACCTAAGTAGCAAAATAAAACGATACAGTGAGTAAACCAGTACCTCGTTAAATTTTATTTTAGAATTTAGTTTTTGTGAACAAATTTCCGGTGAAGGTAAACCAAGCATGGTATATGTACTCTGTATTGAATGGAGACCTTTTGGAAATGAAAGCGCCTCCGTGGCTGAACGTCGTGGTTTGCGAGTTGATTGAATTCGATGTTTATTTTTTGATGTTTAGAAACCAAAATCAGGATTATTGGTATTGGTGTCTCTGTGCTCTTTTAGCCTAACCGATAGACTTCTTTTGGTCATCTCGATATATGCTTCATTGTAAGTACAGGCGATCTATATGCCCTGGAATATTGCATATGATCAGTGAATTTACATCATGCTTGGTTCCCTTTCATCGAAAATTTGCTCACAAAAACTTAATTCTAAGATCAAATTCAATGATATACTGGTTTACTCGTTTTATAGTTTTGTTTTGCGTGGAGGTATTGGGTAACAGTGTACGTATAGGATTCCATTACAATTTTTTTTTAAACTTAGCATTATGTGCCGTATATCGTTATCGTTGCCCCTTTTTCAGTTGTAGACATGTGTAACAAAATATATCAGCTACAAGTCACAGATTTGGTAATGAGCTCATTTTATTAATCAGAGCAAAATCTACATAAGGTAAAGGCACCAGTTCTCGGCATGTTAAGGTGCTTTTTGCAGAATGCAGAAAGTGCTTTCTGTGCTGTGTGTAGGAAAACAACCCTACTTTTTTCACTTCGTTAGCAACTTCAGGTGTCTTGCGATAATATGATAGCCGTAAGTGTATTCGGTAATTTGCATTATAGTGGTAGAATTAAGTTTCTTTATAATCCTAATATTGCTCCAGTAGTCGTCACTCTAAATTTTGCCCCTTTAGTCGTCACACCAATGCACCAGTAGTCGTCACCTAATGTACTACAAATATTCGTTTAGATAATATGTATGCTATCCTCTTTTTCATCTTCACTGTATCTTAACGAACAAAATAAAGCGGTCTTGAAAGGAGAAAGGCACAGAGGGCTTGCTAGAAAGTCCTGTTTCTTTCTTTTTTTTTTTTTTAATCTTGAGTTTACTTGCGGTGAAATATGTAGCAATTGAAATTTTGAATTTTACTGACGGCTACTGGAAAGAGTAAGGCTATCACCATGCAATTTTTATGATAAATTTAGCATCACATTTAATTAAATTTAATACTTTCTGGAGTAAAAATATTAAGTACCAATTTTTCACCAGTTACCGTCACTCGTGACGAGCATTGGTGCAAAGTATATTTGACTTGCACCAATAGTCGTCACCCTCCCAATAAAGAAAAAGTTGCAGTCAAGACACGCAGACTTATAATCTGATAATTAATTTGATCATTGAAGAAGCAGTTTATGCACATGTACACATCAGGTACTTATACCTAAACCTTCAATGTTTATTTTTAATGTCCACTTGCTTAACACTTTTTGGTAACAAAACCACGAAAATAGTAGGAAACACGAACTTGCCGTCCAAATACAAGACATCTCTACTAAATGAAATGACGTAATAAACATATTATAGTGGTGCCAGTTATGTACCAGATTATGACTGCTAAATTGGTGTTTTGTCACCAAACGATAGAAGGTTTTCAAATTTTTACACGTTTAGTTAAAACATGACTACTGGAACAGTGACGAGAACTGGTGCCTTTAGTTTTTACGTAACTAACTATATGGCTTATGGAATTCGCAAATTCATCGCCGCAGTAACAAACGTTCGCCATTGGATTCTATCCTGGGCAACATCAAGCCAGTTTTCATCACGAACACCTACTTCTCGAAGATCTCTTCTAATATTGTCCTCCCAATGACGTCTCAGTCTTCCCAACGGTCTTTTTCCATCCGGCTTTCCAACCAGGATAGAATATAATTTTCGTTTTTTCCCCCATCCGAGCTACATGGCCTTGCCCACCTTAGTCGTCGCGATTTCATTATTCTTACAATATCTGGTGAATCGTACAGTCCGTGGAGTTCATTATGCATTCTCATCCATTCCCCAGTCACCTCGGCCCGTATATCTTTTTCGAAACCTTATTTTCAAACACACGTAATTTATGTTCATCTGCTAGGGTCTTATTCAAACTTTCGCAACCGTAAAGTATTACCGGCAGAATAACCGTTTTGTACATTTTTAATTTCAATTTCCTTGATAATACATACTATATTACGTAGTATTTACATACAAAATTTACACACTAGACTCTCATATCAAAATACAGCCATTTCCTCAAAATAATAGAAAATAAAAACCAGCAATCTCATGTTTAGTGTTCTTTTCATTATCTAGTAATTTCTTATTCTATATAGCTATAAGTTTTCTAATGTCGGAAGTGGCAACACTTGAAAATAGTTGAAGATATGGAGTAGCGCATTAGTTGGATACACAAGTTTAATTTCGTTTTCACTATAATCTTTTTTTCACTCTTGCAGTGTCACTTTATTGTTCTACCTTACAAACAATGCTTGGTGGTCGGCTTCAGATGATGATGCTTGTTTAGGCACCGAAACAGTTAAAAGAATTTAAAATAATAATTTGCACAACACGCTCATTTGTGCTTTTTCAAATCTAGTTAGTTTTTTTCCAAATGTTAACCAGAATCACGTGAGTGATAAGTGTGACAGTGCATAGTTCAATAAACTTGATCATAATTTGTGCAGCATTACGTTATGAGAGCAACAGGATGAGAGTCATGCTGTTCTAAGTTCTTTTAGGCTAGATATATTTAGATCTTTAAATCATACTAAATTAATCAGTCTTGTAGTTTCTTTGATGTTGATACACTTTTTTTTGTTCCATTTTCTAGAAGTTTTATATTTTATCTGTAAATTTACTTTTTCTGAGACTCGCCGCAGTTCCTGATAATTGAGTATTCGTTCTATTATAAATTGTAAAAGGTAGTGGTTCTATAGCTAGGGCGAGTGTAGAAAAAAATGGCTAATGTCGTACATTGATGAAATAATTTTTAATTACTACATCACAAGAGCAATCAAAATTGCTAAATTGGTATCAGTTCACTGTATCACAGGTACAAATATAAAAATTCTTACTTATGAACTTTGTGTAATTATTGAAGACTTCTTTTCTGATTGCTTCATTGACACTCTGAGTTTCGTATCGGGACTGTTGAGAGCCGTACAGCTGTACCGGCCATACATTTTTGTTAATCTTTCCATAGAAGAAGAGAAGTAGACCTCTGAGAAACAGAGAAGTTCACCTGAGAAACAAAAAATTCCAAGTTTTGATGGTTGGGTCCCTTCTTTGAACTGATTGCGATATGAACATGCCACATCACAGATAACGCTGAAGAATAGTCAAGTTCGGATGTGAAAATTTGAATCAGTCCTAGGGTGTTAATAATCTGCATATGATCCTGATACTGTATATTGAGCCAGAGAAAAGCGAGGTTTTGTGTTAATTCCCTTCATTGGGTGCTTGCTTCGTATCCTGATGATTAGTTTTATCATGCTGACTCAAAATCGCCGATTCCCTTCCCCCCCATATAATGAAGTGCAGAATCTCATTGAATGAACCTCTTCGCAAGTTACGAATTGAAGAGTGGAATTGCCAAACGTTCTAAGTGCCAAATTTGAAATTCTACAGGAGAAGCAGAAAACTGAATAGATTTGGAATTACATAACGTACCTGGTTATTTTCACCTCTTGCTTGTGGCCAAAGGTTTTTTTTTTTCTCAGTGACATTTGGAACATTCGGAATTTCTATTCTTCAGTTGTTTTTAGTTAGACGAAAAACTTGACACACGTTATCTGTTTTGCAATAAAATATTTAAGTAAAATAAGATCAGAACTGGAGAATTTTGCTGCCGGCCATCCTGACTAAAATTTACTTCAGTTTCATGAGAAGAATGCCCGGATAGTACATTGACTTAAGACCCTGTTTCTACCTTCCTCATCTCTGCCCACGAGTCCTCGCTCAGGGACGTCACCTCTTAGACTTGTAACGAGCGTAGACCGGAGCTCCCAGTCCAGCCTATTAATAACATTTAAAAACAGAACTGAACATTTGAAATAGTACCCAAGAGTGGTGATTAAGGCAAGCGAGTTTAAATTGCGGCACTGGCCATTCTTAGCTTTTTCTCTAGATTTTGCCTTAGCAACACCAGTCAAACACTGGAACGATACCTTGAAATCTGGCCAAGGCGGCTTCATCCTCTTCCCTTCTACGAACTGAGTAAAACATGTATGACTTTAATGGTTGTATCCTTAAAGTGCTACGAAGGTCATACATATAATAAAATGTTGCAAAAATTAATTACATTTTGACTGCATACTACTTTTGCTGTTAATGTTTTTCTATAACTGTAAGTGTTTAATTTTCTCGCTGGATGCTTTGTCAGATATATGTTTGCATGCATTGATCTTAATAATGTATTACATATGGTTATATTTTTCATTACAGTTCAAAGGTTGTGAAAACTTCGGTTTATAGGCCACGCTTACTGCTTGTAGGAACCACTCATCAAGGTCAAACAACACATTTAGCTCCTGCTCTGCTTCATCGTATGGAGCATGTACCAGTTCATCAACTTGATCTCACTGTATTGTTTGCTGTCACTGCCAGATCACCTGAGGAAGCCTGCATCCAGGTACTTATTATTTGATTGAGTGATGGTGACTGGCCTGTGCCTGTCTCTTGTGATCGAACAATATTCTTCATTTTTACTGTCCCTGTAAACTGAAGTGATTTACCTTCTTCTAACGTAAAATTACCATTCCAGCAGTTACCGCTTTGGCCAGTCTGGTCGACACAAAGGTAGCAACAGGTATTTGTTTGAGAACAGATGACGGAATGCACTATTAACATGAGATCCCAGTCCCACTCGGGTTTGAATCTTAGGCCTAGTGCTGGTGCACAAACTACTATATAATTCCGCTTGTCACTTGAAAGGTCCTTCCCAAACAGCTTCTCCGCCACGGATGCTAAATTTCAGGACTTCAGCGTAAGATCCAGCTGCGTCTGGGATTGGTATATATTGCGTGTTCCCCCCCTTCCTCCATAGAAGTGTTTGTCGATTTTTTTTTTTTTTATGTCTTAGTATACGTTGACCTTGTAGTCATATTTACATTAAAACATCCATTATTTAAGGAGTGTAAATGTTCCCGTTAAATCGAGTACCTTTCGCTCTTCACCTTCGTTTGAGTAAAGCCTCGAATTCGATTTTTCGTTTGGTTCGGAATCCACTTTAAACTGCAGGTTTCGTCCTTACGACCTCCATTTCCATCCGATCTTTCTCGGGTCACTAACTTGCCTCCGGTCAGAACACTGATCATAAAATGTAGACAGTAAGAATGGACGCAGTTCCTTCTTTATGGTACAGCAGCTTTTTTTCCTTGGGCTAAATAGTAATTTCAGTTGTGTTATTGTATTTAGAGCAAGAAACAATGTCCCAATTGAGAAATAATTTGGGATTACCCAGGTATATAAAATAGCGTAAAATATAACATGGGCTGACTTCGGTCGAAAATTGCTAACGATCATTATTTTTGGTGTGGCTTCCAAATCATAAGTGCTAGGAGCGAATTAATTCTTTGTTTTTTTATTTATCAATAACATTTCTTGTTTCAGGTTTTCCAAGAAGCTCAAAGAAATCTTCCAGGTATTATATACATGCCAGATAT
>JAGDQP010004051.1:30243-51396 GCA_022664845.1 Lepisma saccharinum | reverse complement strand
GGCAAATGGTGGAATATGGTAGCACCAACAGTTCAAGCAGTATTTTTGTCACGTTTGAAGAGTGTGGAGGCGACAGCACCCCTTATGTTACTTGCAACAGCTGATACGCATTATGAGTCACTGCCTAAAGAGGTAAGTCGTTTAATATCTCCAAAAGTTCTCTTTCTGTGTTAATAAAATTTTCGAGTCAGTTGTCTACTAAGATAAGGATAAATAGCGTAATAAACGCAGCATGGTGTCATAATATAGAAATGTAGCTAACAAAAAATACTGAACATTTTATATTGGATATGTAGAATCTTTAAGAAAGTTGTTGAAAAGCAGATTTCACAGTAGAATATTGCATCAAAACTAGCATTTCATTTGCTTATAGAAACGCTTCTGCAGACGAAATCAAGCATTGTCTGTCCCTAAATACAACGCTCAGTTACTCTGCATATCTAGGCTAGAGAATAATACTTAAAAAATCGATATTCTTGCACAGGAAACTTTAAAAATAACTAATTTACCGGCGATAGAAATCTCCGGTAGGTACAGGAAAGTGAAGTGCCTATTATTTTTCTGTGCCTATTAAAGACTTCCATATCGCCGGTAAGTTCGTTACTGAGTAAAGGTTGAAGCAGTTATTTTGTTTTGAGAATGCTTTGAAAGTTCGTTTATCTCTGAAAATAACTATGGTAAACTGTAACCTTAATACCGTTATTACTCGTGTATATCCAGGAACGAAAAAGCATCACCCCTTTGAAAAATCTCATCTTGACAGTAAGATGATCAAAGAATACTCCAGACTTAAGATTGTTGCAGAGGGGAAGAAGCGAAGTTACGAACGAGTCATCATTTTGTGGAAAAAGAGCGGACACGTGATTGGCCAGTTCTTTCGTTCTCGTCTGTGGAACGTTTGCCTTAGCCATTGCTTAATTTTACGCGGTTACACTCACGAGCCTTGTGTGTACAGGTATATTGTGCGTTTTAGTGTTTAGGTAAAAAGATAAAGTAAATATTGAGCGTTAATTGTTATCCACCTTTTTAAGTTAAATCGAGTTACTAAAAGTAATACTAGATTTACATAAATTATTGAATCTATCTACTCCAGTGTGGTTAAGTGTTGCACGTTCTTTAGTTTATAAAATCGTCGAACAGATTATATTCCGAATTTAAACAGAATTCCGTATTAAGCTGTGAATGTAATTAAAATGTTCTCCCATTTCGACAAGATCGACGGTCAGAATGCGTCAAAAGACGTCGAAAGTATAAGCTAGAAAGATTGATGAAATGATTTCAGTATTGGCGTCTTCTAGTCAAGATTCAAAGAAACCAGAAGTGGTAAATAGTATTGTAGCATCTGATTAGTTATGCTATAACGAACAGGTTATGACTTATGCATTATAACTTTGGATACATTTCACATTGCCTGGGCTTGGAAAGCAATTTAAGGAACCATAGTGATTGTTTTCACTTCAGTCACACTGGATATCTTGTTAGAAACAAAGCAGGGCTGCCTCGCCTTGTTGCAGGGACAAGGAATCGAAACACTAGTCTGGTATGTTGATAGGTATTATAAGATTATGCGTAAATTAGAATATTAACATTTAGAGGGCGAATAAAGCCCCAATGAAGATATCGCAGATTCTGGGTTTAATGGGAAACAGCTGAAGAGATTTGCCTTTCCATATCTGAAAGTTACTGAAGAACAGTGGGCACTGTTTTTAATGAGGTTAACATAGTGTCGACGAATTTTTTTTTTTTTTTTTTAAAGATAAGTAGTGTAGTCGTGTTTTCTTACGAAGTATATATTTTCCTCAATAGTTCTTAAAAAAAAAAAAAAACAGGAAAAATTAATATTGACATGGCGTTGTGTGAAGCTTACAGGACGAGGACTAAGTCGCTTTTGTCACCTTGTTCTGTGTTTTTCATTTGCCAGTCAAGTATGTTAAGGATAATACGTAAAATAGATATTAAATCTAACTGTTTTCAAGCAGTGCCACACACATACTTCGCAGCAGAAGTCAAATTTTTAGCTAAAATTATATCAAATCAGATGCATCTCGAAGAAAGACATGGGCATGAGAGTCTAGAAGCAGACTAGTTTACCCAAAAGTTGATAAGTAGTAACGTTTGATTTATAGCGACGAAGCTCATTATATAGTATATTTTTTTGTCCCCTTGCGACAATTCTAATCTTATAATTGATTTAATTGCCACAATATCGCTTTATACTGTGAAGGATAGCGCTACAATGGCAGTGAACAATGAGATTGTAACAAACGTTACTGTATACTGCTAATTCGTGTAGTGACACGGTGGCCACATTCGGGAGAACCGGGAAATATTCTGGAAATACGAGTAACTGATAATCAAAGAATTTTGTACCACTGAAAAAAAAATATTTGCGTTAGAAAGTGGGAAAAATTTACTGTGCTTACTTACCTTTGATAGACAAGAGACCCCTTGTTAGTGACAGTAAAGCTAAAAATACGACTGTTAGGCCCACGAACGTGTTCGTTTTTTCGAGTGGAAAATCATAGCTGAGGAATTGGAGAAGTAAGTGGTCTGGGAAGGCCTTATACCAGGGTGAGTCATATGTTCGTAGCGTTTTCGTGGATAATGTGCAGCACCCGCCTCCCCTGTACCACAGAAGCCTATTCGGCGATGTACATCCCATTACACTGTATGGTCCTTCTCCAACGTTCCACCAGTGACACAAGCCCCTGACGATACCAGGCTGCAGGCTTTGAAGCAAAGAACTCAGTAATGCCAGTTGTCACATCATCCACGGAATTGAATTGTCTGCCCCGCAGGAAGTGTGTCGTAGAACGAAACAGATGAAAATCAGATGGCGCAAGGTCGGGACTGTAGGGGGCGTGTGGTAAAATGTCCACGCCATCCATGTCCGCAATGTGCTGGAGGACTCTTCTTGACCTGTGGCATGGAGCGTTGTCAAATTGGAGGAGCAGTTGCTTTCGGTTCACCAGTGCTGGATAACTAGGGCGCACAATGTCGTATACCCGTTGCATCTGTTCAGCATACAATGTCCCATCTACGGAACAACCATGTGGAACGAGCTCCCAGTGCACCGGACCTTCGAAATTGCACCACACACACAGGGATAACTAGGGCGCACAATGTCGTATACCCGTTGCAGCTGTTTAGCATACAATGTCCCATCTACGGAACAACCATGTGGAATGAGCTCCCAGTGCACCGGACCTTCGAAATTCCACCACACACACAGCATTATCTTCTCTTCAAACCGCCCTCTTTGAACCACTGGCTGCGCCTCGGTACCTTGTCGAAGCCATTGTTTCCCGGTGTCAGGATGAGGAAGAAAGATCCACTTTTCATCATTCGTGATGATCCGCCGCCAAAACCTGTCGTCAGTTGGGTTTCGAAGCAGTTCTTCACACAGGGTCACACGTTGTTGAGCTTGAGCGGGAGTATCATGGGGAACCATTCTCGATTGCCTAGAGCGAAACTCAAGTTGATGCAGATGACGAACGACACTGGTTTGTGATGTCTGGACCTCATCTGCCAGCTAACGGGTACTTATTCCTGGGTTTCCTTCAACAGCGTTCAGGAGGGCATCGATATCCGTCGTCACAGAGCGTCCACTCTTGGGCTTGTCATCGAGACTGGTGTCACCAGACCGAAAACGTTGAAACCACTTTCTAGATGCGGACGGGTGGACAGTACCTTCACCTTCTACGGCACAAATTTCCTTGGCTGCTGCTGCTGCATTCAACCCCTTTTTCCAGTGATGGCGCAGAAGCACACGACACACAAGTTTCTCCTCAGTCATTGTCCTGCCAACTGTGTATTCAACGCATAGTTCCTCCCACACACCGTTAGCGCTGTGATCAGACACGTGACACGCTTTCTGCCAGTTCTACACGTTTTGCACATGGTTTTCCGGCATCGAGTGGGCGGGGCCACCCAACGCTACGAACATATGACTCACCCTGGGAGAACATCTTGATCCACCAAAAATAGATGGAAATGGCAGCTGAAAACAGATTTACTATCGTAGTTGTTCAGTTGTTACGTTGCAAAATAAGAACAAATAAGATGATATGTGAATGACAGGATATTTCTAGATAATGCAGAGAAAATCTCAAAAGTTTCATTTTATGTAGTGTTCGAATTAAACCATATATATTAGTGAATATAACGCGACAGTATGTTGAACTTCTATTTTCTGAGATTTTCTAACATAGCAGAATTATTTTTTTTTTGTGTCAATCAAGACTAATTACTGTGTTTAATATAATTAACAGTTACAGCATTTGTTCAGTCATTATCGGAATGAAGTATTTACAATGAGGAATCCAAGCGAGATAGAGCGGCAGAATTTCTTCAAGCGATTGTTCTCTGTGAAGGCTGTTTGTGCACCATCTGCACCTAAAAAGAAAGGTATGTGTGGATAGGTTGTTCGTTCATAAGTTCTTTGAAGTATGGGTGCATAAGTTATTTGTAAATGTTAAAACAATGTCTATTTTGAAAACAAGAGTGTGAGAAATGGCATAAAAATAAAATTACTTTCTGCGAACGTATATCTTATTTTTTATTTATTATTGAAAAAAAAAAAATACGATGTGTCTTTACAATAAAATTTAGGTGAATGTGAGAATCATTGGGTATAGTGCCGATGTATTTCTCCCGTGTCCTCTTAAATTTACGCAAAGAAGAAGTTAAATTTATAACTTTAATAGAATTTTTTATCTATTCGGCAGTTGTTGAAATCCTACTTGTGTGGTAGACATTTTTCACAGGGTTTAGATGCAAAAAGTGATAATATGCAGTTCATTAGCAAATAAAGCTTTCAGATCTCAGTTTAATTGAAGTAAATAATTATTAATCAAATTAACCTAAATATCTGCCCTCGGAAATGTAGTAGTCAAATATGCGAAGCTTTCCGCTGCCAGTAGCATCGTCAGGTTTTGACAAAGGTTAATGGAACATGAAATGTGTGTTTTTAATTGTAAATTATGTTGTTTATACGCGCGTATGTACGAAAGAAATTCATGTGAAAATGTAGGAATGTGTGTGAATTGTAGTAATATAATATTTTACATCTTACCACCCCGTACACTAGTGAACTTTGGAATTTTGTATTCAGAATGTTACCATGTTACCAGAATATAGAAGAAAACCGTATTGTTTAAAAAAAAATATTAAATAAGATTTTTTTTGTGTGTATATACTGTATATATGAAATGGGTAGTTCATACACTTTTCATTAGACATGTTACTCCCATGTTCTGGCAACATTCACAAATAGTTGAATACAAAATTGGGAAGTCTGCTAGTGTTGGGGATGGTAAGATGTAAATATGTTAGCGCAATTAACTTAAGGTTTTTTTTTTTTTTTTTTTTTTTTTTTTTTTTTTTTTTTAATACATACACACAACATAATTTGCAATTAAAAGCACACGTTTCATTTCATATTTCATTAACCTTTGTCAAAGGCTGACAACGCTACCTGTGCGGTAGCGAAAAGCTTCTCATATTTGACTACTTCATTTCCAAGGGCAGGTATTTAGGTAAGTTTGATTGATATACTGTGCGTAATACTATGTCTTGATTTAAGTGATTATTGTAGATTTTAGTTCTTCCT
The DNA here is from genome assembly GCA_022664845.1 of Lepisma saccharinum. Taxonomy (NCBI): domain Eukaryota; kingdom Metazoa; phylum Arthropoda; class Insecta; order Zygentoma; family Lepismatidae; genus Lepisma; species Lepisma saccharinum. The sequence goes on along the minus strand of JAGDQP010004051.1, from coordinate 45,785 downwards.
TTCGACGGTATAGAAACTTAAAACTGTATTTCATGTTTGTTTCTAGTTGCTGTACTGGAGAAGTTACCTTTTGCTCCACCTCCACCACCTAGGAAGTTAAGTGAAAAAGAGCGAAAGGCACTGTATGAACAGGAGGAAGCTACTTTGCGAGAACTTCGAATATTCCTGAGAGAAATTTGCTCAAAATTAGCTCGCAACAGACAGTGAGTATACTTTAGAAATTAATACTATCTTGAATTCTACGCATATGTTAGGTTTGTTTCTTTGCATAAAGGATAAGATGTAAATATATTAGAATATATAAATAAGTGTGTTGACTCATGTAGATTAGATGAAATTCTGCTAAAATTATTTGCGTGTTAAACGAAGAACCTTAAAATGAATTCACACTTTAACTGTGATATTTCTTGAGAGATCTTTGTATATATAAATCTCAAATTCTTTCAGTATGTAGATCCACTATACAAGTCTACACTATTGGACCAAACCGTACCAAACTTTGCTTATCTATCAGGGACTGGTCCTAAAACTGAGGGAAGGTGGGTACTTAAAGCTCCCGAATATTAGTTCCTTAATCTTAAACAACACATTATGTCGTCTCCTGCAGCCAGTACGTCACCAATATTGCTTTAGTTAGATATAAGTCAGGATTTGAATGCCTTGAACACAGAAGAGCAAAAGGAAACTGTAAACGATTCGCAAGATTGTTGACCGAGAAAGATATTTAATTTGTCTCCACGCCAAAGATATTTTGATCGTTTAATTAAGATGCGCGTTATCGCGAGAGGCGCAGTTGCTAATCTTTGTAGGCAAAATTATTCTTTTGCTAAATTTGGATTGAGATCAGAACTGGTACTTAATACTAGAAATATAATGTTTTGAGAATTTAGCTTAGTTTTTTTACAGAACAAAAATATGACGACGCCCGTACCTGAATTTCTTAGGTAGAAAGGATTTCTACATACTGTAGTTACAAAATACTATCCCAGAAGTCATTGATAAGGAGGAAATTTTGAATGTGTTCGAATTCTGATTTTAATCATAGAATTTCTCGATTGACAGACCACACTAATGTCAGTCTCAATCTGATCAGTACAAAGAATTCAATAGTGCAGTCTTCAGTGCATCAACAGTGAGTGTACTCATTCAGATAGTTTTATGATACGTTTTTACATCTTTACCATGTTGTTCCTTATCCAACTCCCGTAGTCTGTTTGTTACGATTGTGGATTTCAGATCGACGCTTGCTACCGGTTATACAGACATGTTTTTCAACAGTTTTCTGTTTCTTCATGCAATACCGGGATGGTACCTAGACAAAGACTGTGGCCGCTACCTTCCCCGTCAGTTCCGATCCTAAGTCCTAAGTGAGGTGCTAAACCAAACAAATGAAAAAAGAACCGAGACGTTACAAACATAATATGTGGTGCGCACTCTTTTGACATGGTAAGAAGTTGTAGTGAATTGCTAAAATACGGCGTAGTTTGAATGATTTTCACTTGATTTGTTGGTCCAACTAAGTCAGCTTGTAGGGCTAAGTCCCGTTTACAAGTGACGTCAAATGGGGACATGTGGGAAGGAAGTCAGGCAGCGCTTAGTTGAAGGTACCGTGCCGGCATCAGGAAGAAACCTGGGAAAAACTCAGGGTAGCAAGCCTCAGGTTCTGTCTCAAAACTTTCTGAATGCGAAGCCAATGCTTTACCAAGTGGGCCACGGACGTGACCATTCCTCTTTTGACGACTTCAAAAGACAACTTTGAAACAAAGAATTTTCTAATTTGTGTTCAGTAACGCCAGATTTTCGATTTGCCCAATCAAATATTTGAGTAGAACTGTAATATTTCTCGTTGCAGTTCATAGTTTCACTATAATTTGTTTGGTTACTGATAGTTACTTTTATTGTATAGGTTCTACATGTTTACGAAGCCTGTGGATATAGAGGAAGTTCCGGACTACCTCACTATAATCAAAGAGCCAATGGATTTGGAAACAATGATGACCAAAATTGACCGCCATCAGTACGAATGTGCACGCGATTTTCTCATCGACATTGATTTGATCTGCCGTAATGCTCTTGAGTACAACCCAGATCGAGACCCAGCAGACAAATTAATCCGACACCGTGCCTGCACTCTTAAGGACACTGCCTATGCTCTTATCAAAGCAGAGATGGATTCTGATTTTGAACAACACTGCCAGGAAATTTCAAATTCAAGAAAAGCAAGAGCTGAGTCTCCGTCCAGATTCGCACCAGATTTTATTCATACGCTGCCACCATCAACTACTGAGAAAGGTATGTTTAATATCATTTGAAAACTTAAACATATAGTGCTTGCTTGTAGGAAATTGCATGTCGTGTGTTGGTTCCTAATTCCACGTAGTGTAGTCTGCATGATAGGGCATAATTAGTGCGTAGCAGTAATGTGTTTCTAATTTCCTTGCCATCCTTACTTCTGTGTTTTAATGTGTACTCGAAAATAAGCTGCTATTTTTCGATAAAACTATTTTTTACGCAAACAATAGCGCAAATGTTTGTCACATGCTTATTGTAATTATTTCCTATCTTAATTCGTTCCCTTGCCAAGTCCATAAACGTTCCTTAAGTGAATTACTTTCTTCATGCAATTTTTTGTTATACAGGAAATTCCATGCCAAGCAGTCATCTGACCTGATCAGTGATCAAATCAAATTTCTGTAAAATTTGCTGCAGAGCATATTCCTAGCTAGTTGAAACAAAGAGGCAAATGTTACTTTCCCCAGGCTTTCAGTGTTGATATACAAAGTCTTAAAAAAAAAATCACAAAAATGTGCAGTTTTTGCTTACGGAGGTTTGAAAAAAATAATTTAAATGGTAATACTCGTATTTGCTCGAGAGATGAAATACCAATTTGCATCTGAAGAAGTGCTGAACAAGTTCCTAGTAAATTGGTACGTGAATGTGCATAGTCACATTTTCATTTTACTAGACTTCATAAAAATCATATACCTGATCAACATTGTGATGTCGCGATATGCCTCAACTACTGCGTAATAGATACGAACTGTTGCAGGTTTGATTTCAACAGTCGAAAGAAACGCTGCCGATGGAACTGTCAGGATATCGGGACGATCAGGAAAACAGAATGACGATGATGCACCTTTAAGATAAAGAAAACTGTCCAGTAGGTTTCATGTGCTTCATTTCTAGACAGCACACCTATTACTCACATGTCAGAAAACATTGGATTTCTTCAAAGAGAACATAATTGCTTTGAGCAATTGATGTACCTACTTTCACAGAAAGTGAGGCTTGTTGAACAGTTACTTCATGTTTTGACACGGCTAAGGTAAGGCAGGCCATGTAGCGCGGGTGGCGAAGAAGTTAAGATTATATTCCATTGTGATTGGGAATCCGGGGGGAAAGAGGCCGTTGGGTGTAACACGACGACGTTGGGAGAATAATATTACAAGCGATCTTCGAGAGAGAGATGTTCGTGCTGAAAACTGGCTTGATGTTGCCCATGTTAAAGACTCTAGTGGCAAATGTGTCTTACTGTGGCGATGAACTTGCTAGTTCCGTAAGCCATAGACTGAGCGAGTGAGTGACACCAAAACATAGACCTTGAAGCGGCTGAGTTCCGGGAATGGTCATTGCTTCAAATCTTTTGTGTGTTACTGCGTTTATTCGTGAACCTACTTGCATTTGTGTAATTGGTAAAGGAAACAGTAAGAATATTTACCACTGCTAGTTGAATCGGTACAAGCTTAAAATTTAAGGAAATACTGCGCTTCTGGAGGAAACGCTGAAACTTTCACCACGTGAAGAGTACATCATAAGAAGTATTTTTCGAAGTGTTACCAAAAAAAAAAAAAAAAAAAAAAAAAAAATCCACATTTTGTTTTCAGGATGGCGGACGGTGTATTGAAACGGCCATATCTTGGTTACTATAAGTAATAGAGACTTTCTATTTTTTAAATAATATGCACATCATGATGTACACTTTGCACGTAAAACAAATACTTTCGGCGAAAATAGCATAAATGTAGAAAAATGGGTTTTGCAGACTCGATTTTCACGGAATATCTAGAAAACGACTAGGAATGATTAAAAGGTTGTCCTGATCTTTCTGAAAGTATATTCAGTAAGCTTTAATTTGGTACCAAAGTCTTTGAGATTGCTTGCAAAATAACGAAGATATATTTAATTCCTTGTCTTCGATACGAACGACTTACTCGAGCTATCTCGGTCAAACGAGTTCTTGATTGTCCTAATCTCAAACACTATTACTTCTCAAGAAATTCCTGATCCGTTACTACTTTTTGGCCATCTGCCAAACCTTCATCCTCTTCTTGAACCCTGAAATGCAATGAACAGTAGGCATCTTGAGGAAAGATATTCCAAGATAGAAAGTTCCGTGCGGAATGCACGTACAATAAACAAGCATTTGTTTCCAGATTAAAGACCTATTGGGGGAGGGGAAAAAAAAGAAAAGAAAAAGTAGGGCCATAATGTATGTTTGTGGAGAGAGAAGTTGTATTTTGCGGCCCCACCCTTGCTCTGTCAGAAGAACACCTTTCATTCTTTTTTTTTAATAAGTGTCCTTAAGCACCGTCCAGTTTCTGCCCTTTGTGTCTACTATAAAAAAAAATGTCACGTGGCTTGACAGATAAAGAAATTACGAATACTTTTGAAGACGGTATTCCGTCAGGTGACGAAAGCATTGTTAGTGAAGAAGAATTATGTAGTGACGAAATAGGTTTGATTGAATCTGATGAAAGTGATGCAGTTTGTGATAGTGTGCCACCCGTCGTTGACGAGACATTGAAATTGATGACACAGAAGACGATGCGCCAACAAGCACACGCGGATGAAGGTACAGTATCATGGAGTAAAAGAAACGCTTCTTCGACCATTCCACCATTTACAGGACAGTTAGGAGTTACAGATTACGTAAAAAACATTAGTTGTCCGACACCATATAAACTATTTAGTTTGTTTTTCAGTGATGAATTAGTAGACATGATCGTATTTCAAACTAATTTGTACAGCACTCAAATGGGCAAACCATTTATCCCAACAAATGCAGAGGAAATTAGAGTATTTTTGGGAATACATCTTTATATGGGAATAACAAGGAAACCTAGTTACCGTGATTATTGGGCAAGTGATCCAGACCTTCATAACGAGTTCATTTCACGTCTTATGACGGTGAAGCGATTTAGCTTTCTGTTGAGTCATCTGCATCTAAACGGTAATTCAATGCAGCCACGTCACGATTCACAGAATTTGGATAAACTGTACAAACTCCGTCCGCTAATCGATAGTTTGTGTAATTCATTTTCCAAATGCTATAGTGCTCATGCGGAAGTAGCTGTCGATGAATCCATGGTAAAATTTCAAGGAAGATCCTCGTTGAAACAATGCGTGCGAGATAAACCCACAAAGAGAGGTTATAAAATTTGGATGCTTTGTGATAAGTCCGGTTATAACCTGAAATTCCAAGTCTACATCAGTAAAGTTCGAGAAAAGAGACCTGAAAAAGGGCTTGCAGCACGAGTAGTGGTTGACTTGACTAATTAAATTCAAGGGAAAAATCATATTGTTTATATGGATAATTATTTTTCTTCGCATTATTCAAGGAACTCAAGGGAAAACAAATTTTTGCATGTGGAACAGTGAACCCTACGAGGAAGGACTTTCCTAAACTGCAAAGTGACAAGGTTTTGAAAAGAGGCGAGTTCGATTTTCTGGTTAGTGGTGATGGAATTTCGGTATACAGATGGAAAGATAAAGGCGTTAACTTCATGTCTTCATTTCATGACCCTGGAGAAACCACCTCCGTTCAGCGAAAAATGAAGGATGGAAGTCGAGTTGAAGTTAGTTGTCCGCAAGTGGTGAAAGATTACAACAACAACATGCATTTTGTTGACAACTTCGATAGACTTAAATCCGACTATGAGACAGACAGAAAGAGTAAGCGATGGTGGTGCATGTTATTATTTCATTTTGTAGAGTGTTTTTTGACAAATGCATTCATTGTGCACAAGGAACTGGACATGGAAAAACTGACAAATAAAGATTTTAGACGCAGCGTTTACAATGATATTTTGTCTCAAGGGATTGCGTCTGTGGCATCATTGCGTAAAAGGCTGTCTAGCGTCACACCAAACGTTGCAATCAAAAAAGGAAAACCCAGTGTTGACAAAACTGTTCAACTCCAGGGAAGCAAATACCAACCTTCTCGCGTAGACTTGCCACGAAGATGTGCTGTCTGCAGCACTAAGAAAATTCCAGTTCGCACTAGATGGTTGTGCTCCATTTGAAATGTTCCATTGCGTTTGAGGAAAGGTAAAAACAGCTTTCAGGAATACCACTCGTAAACCAGAAGAATGGTAGCTAGAAGAAGACATTGAGTTTTTTTTTTATTTCTAATAATTATGGATTTTTTTTGTAGAATCAGATATGAAATTTTTTCATATTATTTTGTGTTTCGGTTATTATAATATCTTGTAGAACATCAAATTCAAACTTGTATTTCATTTAAGCACACTTAGTAATGTATTTGTCTTTTCACAATTTATGAAAATTGTGTAACTTTCACGTGTTTTAACCTTGATCCAAACACATTCAGGGGCGGTGGTTACAAAGTGTAACCTCCACCAGCATTCGTTCCCGCGGATTCTCGAACTGTGAAATCACATTTTTTGTAATTGTATGTTAAATAATATGAAAATACAAATCTGTTTAAAATTAAAGCAATTTTAAGGTTCTGCCCCACTAGGGGTATTTTATTCACCTCTAGCTTGCCCCTCAATCGGTTAAATCAAAATCAAAAAGGGAAATACTTCGAATTAAATGTACGTTTTCCTGTTGTGCAGTTGATTGCACTTTGTGAGTACAGTAGCATAACACAATCCATCTTGGAACGTCGGCAGCTGGAGTTTTTCTGTTATACATTCCACATACCTGGTTTGTCATAGTTTTAGCACGGAGAAGGTTTTCAGGACGATCCATTGAGGGCCATAATGGAATTGTATGATGATAGTACACATATAGGGCAATATTCTTTAGAACTTTGAATATCGGAGAGACAAGCTGAAATTCTCATCATACCCCAGTTCTTAGATAAATTTGTACAACAGTCCTTCAGCTGTAAAATTGTATTTATTTCTCCTCTCTTGAGCAAATATTAATGACATTACAATGATTTTTCCAAACTCCCTTTTTTTTTTCTAACTCATTGAACACCCTGTATAGCCTGGAAGCAGTAAGATGTGCCCTTCTTGTGTCTTCATATCTCACTAGGACCAAAATTTCGGGGAAAAAAAAAAAAAACATGGTCAGGTCAGGTTTTGTTACTTGCTTTGTTGATTTGGCATTGAATTTTCCATGTCTCTTAAGTTTTAAGTATATATCTTCTGAAGTTAAGAGCAAATAGAAGCTGCTCAACAATAAATCGAGCTGGCGCTGCATATTTTTTATATGTTTAGATTATACTAAATGCATTTTTATTTCGATTCACAGTATCCAAATTGAAAACGCAGCTTCTGTTAAGTTTCAATAAGATAACACGAATCGACCGCGTAAAGAGGATGATCGAGACAACTCAATACTTACTTAGGCTGCTGTGGGGGATCAGCTTCTAGCAAGAAAAGATGCTTAATGTGCAGTGCTTTTATAACCAAATCCTTTTTGTTAAACCCATGTTGTCTCTGTGTCGTAGGAAGCTTTGCATGACAATAAAATATTCTTTACACTATCACCTTGAACCATCTTATTGTATAACAGTTCCCCTAGACTTCGAGTGAAAGAGCACGTACAGTATGGTGAAAGTCCTTTAAAAAAAGCAGCAAAATCGATATTAAAGAACCTACATTGAATTACAATAGATCATCTATTGTACTGAATCTTCATCTGGAATCTGCACACCAAATACAACCTGCAAAATCGTTTAAGTCAAAGAAGATACCGCAAAGCAATGTAAAGTTTAGATGCAACACGAACAGACATTTTATACACATTTTTTTCTGTTTTTCGTTGGAGGAAAGCTATTTTTACTTTTTTTTTTTTTTTTCGTGGAAGCTACTTGCATATGACCTCATATTTATTAAGTTTAAATTTTGTTGAGCGATATTTTTTTTTTTTTGTTTTGTTTTGTTTGAACAGTACCATTTTAAGTTCATCTGAGCGATGATTATCTCAAGGCGAGCATAACTTCCAGAGAAAGATTCAAAAAATATCGGCCAGAGCTCTATCCAAAATCCACCTGGTGAGACTGAGGAGAAACCTTAATCTATTAGATCTTCACAGTAGATTCGTAGATAACAATGGTCAAACAAAAGAAATGTGTTGTGGTAGAATATAAACATCACAGCCCCATTTACATCACCAGTCCCATGAAATGTGTTCATCTCAAAGCGTTTGGAAGATTAACGATAGTGTCGTTGTTTCATTTAGTAAATAATTAAAATTATAATCATACTTGTAACTCGTATTTTGATGTTATTAAAAGGTGTTTACTTCGTGCTCATGAACATACTGTTGTGTATATTCAAAGCTTTTGGGCCAGTCTCTTATCTCGTAGTAGGCGAAGTTAACGTTGGGAAGGATGTATACTGTTGGCTTTAAGATCGTGAAAATACAGGAGAGAAGGTACAGGAGGGCGTGGAAACTAGTAGAAATTAAAGGATGACGTAGATCCAATAATTTAACTGAGGTTAATATGACTGTAAAACAGGCTGTCTTCAGGAAGGAAAATGATCTAAAGAATGTCATTTTTGCGTTACGACATGAAACATTGAGCAGTAAAACCGTTAAAAAAAGAAGAAGAAATTTTGGAGAAACCGTTAGATGCAATATCGACTGCTTGTTAATACGTGTTGGAAATTTTCTGAGATTTGATCATTAACCTTGTGCAGCTTGCGGGGTGAATAGCTGATTCAAGTTCACAATGATTGGTTGTGGAATCCTTCCATATTAATTCTTAATGAAACAACTAACAGTTAATAACTTTCTTAATAAATGTTGCTTCTGTCTTAGTGCAGCACTTAACAACCATTTCAAACATGCACTTAGGTTCTCATTGAATAAATTTAACGTTCTGATTTTACTAACCGTTTTGGATGTAATGGAAGTGGGAAATCACATATAAATTGTCTATTTTGTTGGATTACGTTCAGTTTATTCTGTTAAATTCATTATAAAAGGAAAGTAATATGGAGAAAGTTGCGCGGGCTGGTCTAATAAAGAGAAAAGGGTTCAATGTAAAATGAAAGGAAACGTCGTGCGAAAAGAAAATAGAATGAGCGAATAAGCCGTAATGTGCCTTTTTGTGAACCAGCTTTAGTTTATGTAAAACTGAGTGGAACAAAAAAATGCAACATTATTATCCACAAGTGCACATGATTAGAACTTGATGTCAGACATATATTTGTGACAATAGTATTAAAAATTCATAGGAGCAAAAATGTGTGGTCTAACGAGTTCTCAGATCATTATGAATGAAATATAATAAGTAAGGATTCATTCCTTTTATTTAAAACATTTAAATTCGATTTTGAGCTTAATCAAAGATTGATCATATGACTTGTGAGTCGGTTGAAGTATTAGGTATGTGTTACGTTACTTCGAAGTTACACTGAAGGGAAGTTTTCTTGTATGATTAGTCGTGTCGGTGAAAGCGCATAATTCTAAAATTTTCAATGAAAGGCGAAGGCAAACGGCTACAATGCATGCATCTCAAGTGCAGCATTATAAAAAATGAACCAGCGTGCAGGTATTTAGTGTACTGTGATTTTGTATTCGTGTCGTGTTTTCACGTCTCAGTACAGTGAGAGAAATATATTACTGTTGTACTTATATGTACTTCTTTATAGAAAAAACTCCACAGGAATCACCAGTAGAAGACGACTCAAGTGTAAGTAAACGCACCCGTGGAAGAAACTCTGGCCTTTCTGGTTCTCCTACCGAGAATAAAGAAAGCCAAGGTAAATACGTAAGTTGGAAATTGTAAATAAATGTTTGTAAAAGATAATTCCATACGTGCGAAGACCTGAAGGTACGTTCATGGTTAATAAAATTTTCATAATTTGGTTTTTGTTAGCTTTAATTACATGATTACAAAGTTTTTGATGGTTTTGATTGGTGGATTAATTTCATTGTATTCGTGATAAAAGTAAAAACTTTAAGATTTTTATTAACCATGAATTTTCATGTTCTTCATGTGAAATAGATGTTGTAATGTTAAATGCTTCGTTTTTACTTGAATACCATACAATATATCAATTTTTCGATGTACAGGGTGGCCAGAAAGTCCTTTTACATCTGAACTAAATGAGTGTAACAGTGTAAGATGGCAAAATATTTAAGATTTGAACCTCCCATCCTGATCATTGATATTGCAACAGCGCTCCTCACGTGAATTGCAACGTGATTGTCGCGTAACTGCCCGGGGAGGAGAATAGTCTATGCGTTGACCAGTTCATTGTATCGCCTTTCTGTGTTTGTTGAACAATGGCAGATACCAACGACTTCATTTTGGAGGAGCGCTTAGTGACAAGTGTGTGGATCCATGAACGCTTCGGTAAGGAGCCACCAAGTCGTCAGACTTTGTTCACATGGGAGAAGAAAGCTTTTCGCCTGGGAAGTGTTTTGGATACCCCCGCTCTGGTCGTCCATCAACCCGAAGGGAAAAGCATGTGCTGAAATTAGTGCGTCATTGATGGGTTCACCCTGCAAGTCGACCAGAAAGCGTGCTGCAGAACTTGGAATTAAAAGGAGCACAATGCAACTCTACATGAAAATGGACTTAGGCCTGCAAGCATTCCGGCCAATGGCCATCAATGAACTAAAGGACGATGGAGGTTTTCCCCACCATTCCTGCTCGGAAGTGCATTCTTTTCTCTGATGAATGTGCTATTTATCGGAGTTCGCGGGATAGGAACATCTTCATATGGGCGAAGGAAAACCCACATTTTTACCAAGAAATTGAGAACAATCCTTCGCACGTCATGCTTTGGGCGGGGATGACTGAAGAACACATCTTTGGTCAGTACTTCTTTGAGGGTTCCAATGATCAGGATGGGAGGTTCAAATCTTAAATATCTTACCATCTTACAATATTACACGCATTTAGTTCAGGTGTAAAGGGACTTTCTGGCCACCCTGTAGAACGTGTATAAAGCGATTCATTCGTGCTACAACAAAACTGGTAAACTAATTCTACTCCGGGTTGATATTTTGCGGATTGACTGATAACTTGTTCAAGGTATCACGTGATGTTCCACATTTGTAGGATTTTTTTTTTAATACTCCGGTGGATGAGGAGTTTCGCTTGTCGCCTTGTAATGAAGGTGTCCCTGGTTCAGTTTCCTATGAGGATACATTACACGAAGTGATGTGACTTTAGTCGCGTCCTTAAGGCGCAATCTCCATCCAGTGGAAGGCTGTAGTAAATCGTCATCGGTTCACCTTGCTCGAGATCTTCGAGTGATAAACCTGCCTTCGAACAGATCACTAATCAATACTATACGAACGTTTCTTATTAATGCATGTAGTCCAGAATATTCGTGAATACTTGACTTTGATGCGTTAAGTGGTAATATGCGCTCTGTAGATAACAAGTAAAGCATCTTGATGCACGTGTATACAGTTTGAAAAATAGAGAAGCTACAAGAATTGACTAGTAATCTGAATCTCAGTAGAGATTGCCGGCGTTAAAAGAAAATGTCAAATTATTAGACTTTCTGGGGAGGGGGGGGGGGTACAACATTAATCTGTATGGGAAGTACACACTTTCACGAGACAGCCTCTTCTAAGCGGGTAATTACCTCCTTCAGCTTGGAGGTTGCATTCGGTTAAGGGTCACAACAATCACTTCGAAGTGTTTCAATAGAGGCATGTTTGTGTTAGAACTACGTGAATACTATGGGTAGAACAGAAAAATCTTACTCATGCGTGCGGCGCAATTTATCCGGTGACAACAGGTAAGCTATAAAATGTTAAGTTTCGTAATCGTACACCGTCGAGAACCGTTCTTAAAATTTGATAGTTGAAAATTGCTATTCTATTGACTCAAGAGTTTCTCCTTACAATGTGCGTCTTACTGGCCCAGAATTAATTTTTGACCGTCAGAACACAAATTGTTATCACTAGAGAACGAAATTTTATGAAGATAATTTTATGAAAAAATAAAATTAAAGATTGAATGTGAATATAAGGAAAAATATGAAATTTACTAACTGGGGTTACATGTTTGCTACCAGTATTTTCCGCCATGATACTAAATGTAGTTCTGCTGAAAATAAAACTACAGCATTCAAAACTCGAGTTGTCTACTTCAGAAAATTTTACAGGAAAGGCAGAACTAACTTGTCTTCACTTGTTTCTCATTTGCTTTTCTTTTTTATTGTTATTCCAGTCTTGGAATAAGAATCTGTAAAATGGTCACTCCACATCAAAGTAGCAAATAAAAATTTATATTTTCCCTCACCCTTCCGATTTGAACGACATTTTCTGAAGTCGTTAGAAACAAGGTTTAAATGTAGTTACAAAATATCTTCGTCAGGAGACTCTTGTTTCCGGAGAAATTTCAATGGAAATCGTCTAACGTTGATGTCTCCGAAACCAATAAAGCTAGAACCTTGTCATTTCGAATTATTGGAAAGGAATTAAACCTTTGCTAATCTCTACGATTACACTGTTTTAGCAGTGACGAGCAGGAATGGAAACAGACCTAAGACTCATTCTCGAATACTCCAGCTTTAAACCTACGTGATGTAAACGTCACAAAGATTATTCTGCAGAAACTGTTCTGGAAGTCTCGCAAAATCTTCATGTAGTCGAGACCTTGATCGATCACAATCTGGTGCTGCTAAATGAAGCAAATATCATCTTGTTAAATAATTACAATAGAAAAACTCTTTTTCATGTAAACATTTGGGCCATTTGGGTGTTTTTTACTTGTTACTCTTAGACCCACCGCCTCCTAACATAACACGCACTTTTTTTTGGTTATTTATTTATTGTATAGTGAAACTCCACGAGTTGGACACTCATTTGCACCAAAGATGAACACTTAAAAAGATCATGAAGGGCAGTGAAATAACAATCGGCAACTTATGCTCTAATGATTGATGGGATATGCTCTCTGGAATTCAGAGAAAGAGTGAAGCAGATTGGTTGTAAATTTACTTCCACATTCCGATTGCTTTTATCGTTGTCGGTGGAACTGTGTTCTTAATTTTTATTCTTTAAATTGAGTAAACATAAAATTAACGTACTGTCGTTAAAGCAAAGGAAGCTGGGGATCGCCAGAATAGTTAATGGTGAAAGTTACAGGAAATTGGCAGAAGAATTTCACGTTGCAAAACTTGCTGTCGAATATTAATTAAAGCAAAGACGTTATTGTAGAGATATTGGAACAGAACTAGTGTTCAAGAAAAACGAGTGCGAAAAACTCTGCATGATTAAGTTAATGATAACGTCCTAGAGTTTTACTTTGTTGTGCAAAAAATGCAACAAATGGAATAGTGCTTAAAGAAAAAGCGAGAGAAATTGTTGATGGTATGAACGTTTGTTATGTTTAGCAAGTAAGTGCTCATTAGATCGGTTTCGTCAATGCCATAACATCAGTTTTGACATTCTGTATGGACAGCCTGCTTCTTGTAAGTTTCAGGCGAAAAGGAATTAAATCGTAAGTTACCAGATCTCGCAGAAAGATACGCAAATTAGATTATTGATATATTTTTTTTTTATACAGATATCTGTAAACATGATCTTTAGTGAGAAAAAAGGTGGTACATACAGTGGTGAAAAGAAATCAGAAGAAAGAGTTCCGGTTTTGTTGCGTTGCATTCTGCTAATGGCGAAGAATTTAAACTATTTATTACTGGAAACATAGCAGATCTCATCAATGTCATCATCTTCTGATTTTTTGTTTTGAGAGTGGAGATTTTTTTTTTCTTTTTCGAAGTGGTTGCAAGAGACAAGTATGCAAAGAAACGTACAAAAAAGAAAATTCTTGTTTGTTGACAATATTGTATGTACGCACTTGTAGGAAGATACTTAACCATAGCTTGGGAATATTTTTTACACATTGTTACGTTACATATGAACACTTCCCATTTATCTTGGACAATTCTCTAAACTGGACATTTTTTTAAGGAACCGCCGCACAGTGCGGCCGATTCCAAAAAATAAAGCTGACCAAAAGTAAAAAACGCAAGTGAATGATTTCAAAATCTGTACTAGTTTTTTTTTTTTTTTTTGGGGGGGGGGTGTCCGCTGATTATGAATCAGAAGTCGGAATTGCAAAATGTAACCTCCTTCATCCCCTATTGACAATCTCTAATTCGTGAAACAGCCTGTATATCATAACATTTTTGTGTATACTTAAATGATAATTGGTTTAATGAAATATGACTACGTTTTTTTTTAATGATTCCTGATTGAATTCTGGGCGGCCATTTTGAATCCAAGATGGCGATTTTTTCAACATATTGTAATATTTACCTAAACTTCTCGTGATGATACACCTTTATGACAAATTTCGTGTGTGTAGCTGAAACGATGTGGAAAATGGATTTTTGGGCCCGTCTTTTTGGATCTACGATGACGTCTTTTCTTTGAAAACATTTTGTAATATTTTCCTAACCTACTAGTGATCATGTACGTTCATGTCTAATTTGGTGTTTCTAGCTCCAGCGGTTTAGGCTCTGCACTCTATACAACAATGATTTTTTTCAACATGTAATATTTTCCTAAACTACTCGTGATAATACACCTTTGTGCCAAATTTCGTAGCTCTAGCTAAAATGGTGTGGAAATTTTTGGGTCAGGTATTTTGAAACAATTGAATAACAAATAGGGGCAACTTCGGGCAAATTTTTCTTGTTTTATATTGACGAACATACATTTGACTCTAACTTATAATAAGTCTGACAGCGGAACAACATAACTTTTTCATAACAACATATCGTATTTTAATGCTTTCAATTAACAAAAATCAATAACAATTATAGTTTCACTAATAATTTGTATTTGATAAATTATTATTTCGTAACTTTTTGTTATAATATTCTACTTACTTTCAGACGTTGGTTCCATTTTATTTGATTATGATCTGCTTCAATCTAAAGTTTTTATACAACTTTCAAGACGTACGTCGTTTACTGCCTCAGTAACACAATCGATACCAGTCGAAAGGTAGCTTTGCGATTCCTATTCTGGGACAGGTAAAAGGAAATAAACACTTTCATAAGTAATCTCTGACTATTACAGATGTACTGTATAACATGAAAAAACCCCTAACCAACTGTTTTTTTTTTTTTTTTTTTTTAACTTTTGGCTAGCTTTTTTGGAATCGGCCCCCGGTTTCCAGCTTAGGGGGTATCACTCGAGTTACTCCCTGCCTTCACATTTTTGTCCTTTTACATACATTTTATTTTCGTGAAGAAGCCTTCAGCGCTAAAGGAAAAAACGTTGCTGTGACAATTTTTTCTTTATCTATCAAAAATGTTAGTTATTGACAAAAAAAAAAAAAAAAAAAAAAAAAAAAAAAAAAA
>JAGDQP010004051.1:0-30143 GCA_022664845.1 Lepisma saccharinum | reverse complement strand
AAAAAAAAAAAAAAAAAAAAAAAAAAAAAAAAAAATCACGTTACCAAAACGAGGGAAGTTGTTTGTTGGAGATTATAGGGAAACGCTGTTTGATGCTGTAGTACATCTTGTATAGATACAGAAGTGACCTAGAACATTTTGGATACATATACTGACTGATTTCAAAAGATAAGTTACCGAGCGGCTGTAACTCAGTTGGTAGAGCATTGGCTTCGCATTCGGGAGATCTTGGCCTTGATCCCAACGGCCGACCGTACTGACAGGTTTTTTCTGTTTTTTATTATTATAATTTATAAACCGAGCAAATGCTGGAATGATACCTCCAAAAATAGACCTTACCAACTCCTTTCCGCATCCTTTTCCATACCCTATCCCATAGAACTATAGCTAAAGGCCATGAATCAATTCAGTTTAATTCACTTTAAAAGATAAGTTGCGTAAATGAGTGTTTGCAGCATGTCACTTGATACGTAGATGTCAAGTAAGGAGTTCATTATATTTCAAGAGAGCCCTGGTACGATGTAAACATCAACATACAGTTATACTGCAGATAGTATATATACAGTATACCTCTACAATATTAGCTACCCGATATCGAATGTCTAATTCTTTCTGAACGCGTTACTTCTCTTGGGTATTAATGGTTAGGGGTTCTGATGCATTTCGACTCTAATTTATAACCAGGGTGATACACATATAGCCTTTGGTGAAGATCTGCTCGTGATACTGAATTATGTAGCGTGTTAATACAGTTATAATTTAATCGTATTCAGCAACAATATGAAGTTGACCAATGAGAGACGGTGCTTTTTTTTATTATTGGTTCACACACGAACTTGTCTTACTGAATATCATGTACGACACATTTCCGTGAACACTATTAATTGCCCATGCGGTTTTTTTTTTTCCAAGACCAATGTCATGTAACGTGCGAGCATTGTAAGGTTAGAAACGAATTTTTGTTACGTTCAACGCACTTTCTTGATATTTGCTAACCTGCACAGCATCCAAAGTTCGACTTTCAGTAAGAATTTGATCACGTAAGTCACACATCACAGGAAATGTTAAGTATAATGCTTATCTCATGAGCGTGTGAAAAGTGGAATGATTGTAGCGGAGATTTTGAGAGGAATTTACATGATTGTAGAAAAACTTGCTTTGGAAGCTACAGTATGTAAACTTTACTGTGGTTTGAAACTGAATTCTATATAACAATCTTTTAATGCCAGATCGCTAGTAATTCATAGAAGGTTCAAGTCCGAATTTGTAGGTTAACAGTGACTTTCTGTAAACAAGCTAGATGACGAAAGTTTTCAGTTTGTTCTCTGCATATACCATATGTAAGTCACTGTTATATGTACAGCTCTGTATATGTACTAAATATAGTAATGTCGTGTTTTTCTGTATGAGAAACACTATTACAGAAACACATTGTAAATCCCCCCCGCGCCCCGTATATTCGGAGCTAGGAAAATATATTATACTTCAGTTGTATGTTGCTGTAACTTAACGTTTTCAGAGTTTGTCTGACGACGTATAATGGACAATTGGTGGATTTAACCAACTTTCATTAATAATTTAACGAATCGTTAGTTACGGACATTAATTAGTTTTAAAGTTACTTAACGGGTGAAACACACCAGTTATCTTGTTTGTATTGTTACTGAACCATCTTTCAGCATGATACAAGTACCTAGTACACAGTTTGAGGTACTTAGGAAGTTACTTATCTTGTTTGAGCTCTAACCAGCATTAAACAAGTTACGAAAATGGATTTTTAAACCTTGATTTCGTGTATGTACGGCTAACATATTGATGTTATTTAGTCAAACTTCTATGGTGTCTGTTTTGGTCTGATTTAGTACTTCTTTACTATGTTCAGAAATTTCTGTGATTGTTTTGTTTATAGAACTTCGTCTGTAATTATACAAGAGAATTAATTAACGAATAGTTTCAGAAATGTAAAGAACTGGATCTTGATTCGTTCCCTTCCTCACTTTTCTAAATTCTAAAATTTATATTCAGTAAATTAGAAGTTATTGGATTTCTCTTCAGACTAAACAGTATAAAATCTGAATGCTTTCTTATCTTCTGATCTATTTTGTAGTCATTGTAGGCATTGTTCAGTATGTATTGTAGTACGAAGCTTGGATCATATATATTGCGTTTTTTGTAGTTGTGAAAGTATTCTGTAGCATAAGTGTATTCCACGAAAGTTTTGATCTTTAGATAAAATTAGATTAAGAAAATACTTTTAATCTACTTGCAAATTGTTGTTTATTTACTGAAGTTTTTGTTTGCTGAAGTATAACTATTAACGTTGTATATTAATATTTAGGTACTTTGATCTTCAGTGTTTGTTACAGACCAGTGTGTGTGATTTTTCTGTAAGGCTTATTGCGCTTACAATTTTAGTACTTACAAGCAAACATACTGATGGGGCACAAAATAATTATATTTTTTTTTTCTTCCATTATGATTAGAATGTGCGCATGCAAATTGTGGCTACTCAAGCGCAAATACCTTGCGAGATATCGATGATATAAAAGTCATATTCTGTCTGTGGAGTGGTCAAAAAGTGTGGAAATACCCTTACGTTCTTAAATTGCTGAAAGAAATAAAAGGTAAATGCACTTGGTGGAAGGCGTTACTAGTTGGAGGATATGTTTTTCATGTCCGCCATTTTGAATCTCGATTGATGTTCTTACATGGGAAGGGTGTCATGTAATACGTAATTCTGAGCTAGAATTATACGGAAAATACGTTTGTGAAGTCAGTTTGGCCGTAAATGTATTATTGTAAGAGATAAGGGTATAAACCACTTGTTTGGGGGTAATCATGCGGTAGCCTGAAAACACCAATTCGTTTTGAAATAATGAATGAAATGAAACCCAAATGAATAAAAATTGTTTCTGGGTATAGTGCCCTATAGATAAAGATTTGTATTCATTTTGGTTTCATTTCTTCCGTTATTTCAAAACGAAATGGTTGTTTCAGACTATCGCAGTATTACCCACATAGAAGTGGTATATACCCTTATCTTTTACAGTAATACATTTACGGCAAAATTGATTTCACAACCGTATTTCTCGTAGTCCAGGATGACATTTTACAGACCCACTTCCCATTCAAGAAAATCAGTCGAGATTCAAGATGGCGGCCATGAAAAACATACCCTCAAACTGGTAGCGCCTTCCAGCCGGTACCTATTACTGTGTATTTACCTTCCATTTCTTCCACCAATTTAAGAGTATAAGGATATTTCCACACTTCCTGACCACTTTCCACAGACAAAATTTGACATTTATATGATCGATATCTCGCAAAGTAATTGCACTCGAGTGACCAAAATTTGCATACGCACATATTTCGATATTCCAATCATGACAGAAGAAGAAAAATATATAGTTATTTTCAGCCCCATCAATATGTTTGCTTGTTAGTTGTTATTTCTCTAAGAACTTAACTATAGTCGTAATTATTGTGGGTGACGATAACAGGATTAATATACAGTGTAAGACGGTACAGTACGTAAGTTGCCTTAAAGAGAATACATGCAGGAACTAATCAGTCACATGTACATGTAGCTCATATTAACTTGTTTTTGATAGGATGCTGTTTAGAATATTTAGTTTTGATGTAGATAGTGAGACACACTCGAAAGGGCTTGGATGCCCACGAAAGCGATCTTTTTAAGAATGTATCGGGGAATTTGCATATAAGCTCGTTCAGGATTTTCGGAGCAAGTGCACAGTCACGATCAGAAATTTTGTCCTGCTGCTAACATTTCTTTTGCGACTCGTTTAGGAATGGATGGATGAATTTTAGTACTGTTTTCTGCAACTTAAAGATACTGCAATCTTATGTAAGTTACAAAAATATGTACTCAAATAGGTTGATCCAATCCGAAGTTACCCGCAAAAGAAATGTTACCAACAGAAAAAAACTTTTGATCGTAACTGTACCATTCCTAATAGGTTGTTCTTATCCTGCGGTACAAATGAGGACGTCTAGAGGTACGCGAGAAATTATAAATAAGGAACGGGGGTAAAAAAAAACAGTATAAGACAAGTTACAAGTCGTGAAATTAATTGAACGTTATGGGGTTCTTTCCTATTTTCCTTAGTTTAACCTTGAGAAAATCCCTGTTCCCTGGCATTTTCGGCAGCGATTCTCTCACAGCCTCAGCTTTCACTCTCCTTCCGTAGCATTGGAGTACTGTCGCAGCCAACGAATACGCCAAGGTAAAATGGGCATGCAAGTGAAAAGATGATGGGAGTCATTACCATATAAGATTGAAGCAATAAGTTATTGTTTCAGACCTTCTCAGGCTTCCACATGACGGACGCATTTACAAATCGTTGTAAGACAATGTTATCACAGATAACGGTTTTGTAAACGAGTATTAGCGATTATTGGAGAATACCGATTTACGCTACAGATAAAACCATATTGTATTAGTAAAAAAACCCTTCTCGTGTGTAAACGTGTAACAGATCACATATCTCTCCAGTTTTGAGATTTTGGCGTTGAGCTTCATATTCTTTCTGCAGATTCGAAAATAGTTCATTTAATGTCATTATTCCTTTTAAAGGTTGTGTTAGCCTTTATGAGGTTTTAAATGGGACAATAGTTTATATAACAGGTCATTCCATGTCAAAAGGGGTTGCCACTACTTGTTTTTATATTTTGATGAAACTTGGCAGTGTGATTGGGCCTAATGAGAAACTGAGATTCCCCAAAGATTAAATTTTTAAATTGTATAGTTTCGGTTTTACAGGGATTCAAAATTTAGGGGTTAGCCGCCATCTTGGATGATTTGCTACTCTGCCTCAAGACCGAAAATAAATATCATCTCCGTAAATATTAGAGGTATGAGGTTGAATCAGGTGTCAAATTAACGCTGTTGTAATGGCCTGTCTAAATATGTAATTTGTTTCAGCCTCATTCGCACATAATTGTGAAAAAAAAAAAAAAATGCAAAATGTGTACAAACTTTTTTTTTATAACTTCGACCCTCAGTTCCAAATTTGGGGTAGTACGCAGCGAAATGAGCTTTGGTATATTACTTGATGACATTGCTGCTGATGATAAGAAAAAATTAAAATGTTGTGTATTTGCTTCTGAGGTAGTGTAAACACTGGTCAAAATGCAACTGTAATTTCGGTAAATGCATGCGAAATTGTCCAGCTTGGTTGCTTGAGCCTTTCAAATTTTTAATTTTTTAAAATATTTATATTCCTTGTATAAAAATAGTTCAAAACGTTTATTACTTTATTTTTATCCCAGTTAATTAATTAATAATTAATGGCGGCTACTTTTGTTTTGCAGCGCATGCAACTAAATGTGCTTGCAGACGTTTACGGAAAATGTAATATCTCCGGACTCGTTTTTCATAGAACATTCAAACATAAACAATTTTTTCCCCTTAAAATCTGCTTGATAATTTTAGTCCTCTGCATGAAAAGCCTGAAACGTACTCGAACTGGTCAAAATAGTATCCAAATATGAGTGTCGAAATAGAAACAATTGCAGTTTTCAGGGTACTTTTTCGCACAGAATGGATTGAATGTCAAAGTTGATTTTTTGTACACTATTACATATCAAAGTATATTTATCGTATAAGAAATACGAAGGCTGATATTTGCTTCCTTAATTTTATATGCATTTTTGAAAATCCAAAAATTCTACTTTGTGGAAATGGAAGGGTGCATTTTAAGGAAGAAAATATGTCTTCATATTTTGTATACGTTAAATATACTTTTATATGTAATAGTGTACAAAAAATCAATTCTGACATTCAATCCCTTCCGTGCGAAAAAGCACCCTGAAAACTGCAGTTGTTTCTATTTCGACAACCATTTTTGGACAATACAAAAGTAGCCGCCATTAATTAATTAGTTGGGATAAAAATAAAATAATACACGTTTTAAACTATTCTTATACAAGGGATATAAACATAAAAAATAAAATTTGTTGAAAGTGCTTAAGCAACCAAACTGGACGATTTCACATGGGTTGACCCAACTTACAGTTGCATTTTGACCCGTGTTTACACTACCTTAGAAGCAAATACACAACATTGTTATTTTTTCTTATCAGCAACAATGTTATCAAGTAATATTCGAAAGCTCATTTCGCTGCGTACTGCCCTAAATTAGGAACTGGGTGTCAGTTATCAAAAAAGTTCGTATACATTTTGCACTTTTTTTTTTAATACAATTATGTGCGAAGGAGGCAGAAACAAATTACATATTTAGAAAGACCATTACAACAGCTTTAATTTGACACCTGATTCAACCTCGTACCTCTAACATTTACGGAGATATTAATTATTTTCGGTCTTGAGGCAGAGTTGCAAATTATCCGAGGTGGCGGCTAACCCCTAAATTTTGAATCCCTGTAAAACCGAAACTACGCGATTTAAAAATTTAATCTTTGGGGAAACTCAGTTTCTCATTCGGCCTAATCACACTGCCAAGTTTCGTCAAAATCCAAAAAAGTAGGGGCAACCCATTTTTGGTCGTTTTGACATGGAATGACCCTAATCTGACTCAGATAAACCACACAATCCGGACACCACCCTTGGATTCAGTAGCCTCGTGCTTCTTCATCCGTACTGCCATAGCTAGGAGGATATATGGGGCTTCATCCGGAAAAAAACAAGAGCATATCGGGGATGTAAATCCCTCGGACTTGTAAACGAGTCGCCGTAGCTCAGTGGTACAGCGTTAGCGTATCATACGGGAGTTCCTGAGTTCGATCACAGCGGTGGACCATCTGGACTGAGGTTTTCCCAGGGTTTTTCCTCAGTCACATCGGGCAAATGCCAGGATGTCACCTTCAACATAGGCCCTGGCCGACACCTTCCCAAATCCTTTCCCTCGGACTTATGAACGACCTGAGTTCCTGCCCCAATCGGACACCTGGTTTGGGTTTGAATTCAGGTTTTTTTTTATGCCTAAACTTTGATCTGTACCACATGCAAATTAGAAGCACATCCAACTACGCGAGGACAGTGTCACTAACTTTACCTCGGTTAGATGACATCACTTCAAATATGAAAATCAACGATAAATTAGTAACATTACCAGTTACCAGTAACTTGGCCTACAAATAAAAGCAAAATACTGAACAATATTTTAATACGAATGTGATGAACCAATGATATACGGAAATCATACTACCATGTTACGCACATACGGATAACATATATTACACACATTAATAAAAGAGTACACTTTATGGTTAAGATATATATGTTGAACGAGATTAAATAATACATAATAAATTTAAACGCCACTTGTTTATCAAGCCACTAATTCACAAGCAAATTTTACACTATTCAATATGAATTGATTTTATTTATGTATGTATAACTCAGGCCGAGATAGAGTAAGGAAAAGGTGGAACAGGGTCTATGTTAGTTACCATCTGGTATTTGCCTGGTGTAACTGAGGAAAAGCCTTAATCAGGATGATCGGCCGCTGTAATCGAACCCAGAACCTTCTGAATGCGATGCAAACGCTCTCCCAACTGAGCTACGGCCGCTTGGTACATTCCATACGTCTTTGCATTGATAAAATGTTCAGTTTTCAAAGTGTCTGTAGTTTCGTGTGATCAATAGTTGCGTGTTAGAATCAGTTAAACGAGGAATGTCCATGGTGGTGTGTTGTGTCCACGGTGGCATTCAAACGTTGAAGTCGCAGATCATTGAATACAAATAAGTTTTTGAAAGATTTCTGTAAGGTCACAAATTGATCAAGAAATGACACAATTCTGATGTTGAAGATTAACTTGGACGAATGATATAAAACTGATTTCTAAAAATATAGCAGACACGGTTAGGATTTTTATAAGAAACAATATTATGTCTTATGTTCTATCACTGTCCACACGCTAAATTCACTAGACGAGGAGGGAATTCCAATAGCAGCCTAGTTATCGAGTTCATTTCGCTGTTCCGTCCGAAATCACAGTTGCAGATTTACCTAGACGCTTGCATCTATACACTATAGCGAAAAAGTCAGCTATAACAATCGAAGTGGCGGACTGCTCAGAACGAAGATATCGTTATAGTCTGTTTTATTATTTATGAATGTTGTATATGTTTGTTCTGTATTTATAAGTTGATTCATCCAAAAGGTTAATATCAGATTAATTTGTAGACCGCAGCTACATTAAAGATGTAATAATTTAACAGGAAATTATGAAATTAATAATTCGACTGTACTGTTCGATTACCCGGAGTGAGGTGTGGCAATAAGCAAGGAAGAATATTTCCTTACATTGAGAACTCCAGAAAACACCTCAAATGAAAAAAGAAAAACAAAAAATATTTCGAAAGAAATTTTATGGAACCTTAATTTTTTTTTTCTTTTTTAAGAAAAAAAAACTACTTCCTTTATATTCTTGTTCATGAGGGAAGGAAGGTGCAGGATTCTTTTGTGTCTGTGTATTTGTTTGGTTCGCTGAGTATATACTGCTTGAACTATAAACACTTTTGAGAAATTATGACATATCACACTCTTTAGAGGACTGTTGTAATAGCCACAAGTACAAGGTGACACAGGGGAGTGTACTCATTTTTGAATGAACGGGACAGCACACAGTTAATTTTCCACCTATATTTATTATTTTGGTTTTAACGTGTGTATGTGAACTTACACCATTTATTGTACATAGAATAATTAAAAAATCACATCTTGAAGGTGATGTCCATCTTCCCTGATGCAGTTTTCAAGTCGAGAGGTGAAGCTGGCGCAAACATACGCATTCCAATGCCTCCTAATTGATCTGCGGCACCTCTCTATGAATAACTGTCTTCACTTCGTCTAATGAACGGGGTTTGTCGAAGTATACTCGCTCCTTTAAATACCCCCATAAACAGAGTTGCACATTCTCAGGTAAGGAGATCGAGGTGGCCAAGTCATCTCTCCAAACCTGGAAATCAAATGACTAGGGAACAATCCCCATAGGATGTTCAATGAATTTCAGGCTGTAGCCCCATCTTGTTGGAGCCACACATCTTGTTCCAAGTTGAGCATAATCCCCATAGGATGTTCACTGAGTTTCAGGCTGTAGCCCCATCTTGTTGGAACCACACATCTTGTTCCAAGTTGAGCATCTGGAGTTCTGACAGTAAAAAAGGGTTTATAATGTGCGTGTAACGACTGGAATTCACTCTTATATATATATAATATATATATATATATATATATAAAAAAAAAAAATTATCGATAACGTAACGCGTCCATATTGCGCACCACATTGTCACATGGGGTGAGTGCAGAGGTCGTTCATGCAATTGTCTTGGATTTTCCTGTGTCCCCAGTACCTGAAATTTTGCTGTTTGACGAACCCGTTTAGATTGAAATTAGCCTCATCACTCAGAGATGAGCGTATTGGGTTCATCGTGAACAACATCCGTACAGCAAAATCTTCCCGCTGGGCATAACCTGTTGTGAGTAACTGCATCATATAGACAATCTTATACGGATGGAATTTAAGATCGGTTTTCAAAATTCTGATTCCCGTCCAAAACCGTGCTAATGAGTGGCGCCGATCCGAAATGTCGGGGGCTGCGGAGAAATGCTGCTCTCATTCTTGTGTTCTCACCGTACCTTCAGCCCCTGATAGTGTATTTGGAGTTTCAATACCTGTGGTTCGAAAATTTTGAACCTGTGTTGGGACTGCTCCATGCCGCCTGACGTTGGAATGACCTATGAGCTGCTACCACTGACTCGCAGTTTCTAACATAATCATCGTACGTGAACACGCGATGTTCCACCGACCACGACTTCATGATAACCGAAATGGCAAGCCCGACGGAAGGGAATGCTTACCCTCCACTCCGTCCAAGTCACTCCCTTCCCGAGTACAGTCCCATCAATAATGAGTACTCTCTCCTGTGTCACCTTGTAGTAGAGATATTGATAGATGATCGATCATACATAAATCGGTAATATTGATTTTATGTTTCAGATTCACCAAAGTCATCTCTATGGAGTGAAACTCGCCCTAAGAAGCGTAAGAGAACACTTCAGTCTGCTTGGGCGAAGGGTGTGTTGAAACCAAAAAGAAAGAGGGCGCTTCAGTTGGATAGTCCGCCAACAAAAGATGAAACAACGGAAGTTGAAGAGGAAAATGAAAGTCGAGAGAAAGAGGAAAAGCGGGATGAGAAACGAAGTGTGGAGACGAAGAATAAAGTAGTCTTTAATGGTAGACGTTTTAAAGCTAATAGTAGCCGTAGGAAGTCCAGTGAAGGCTTCCAAAATGACACTAGTGATAAGGACAAAAGTGGATTTAAAGATGGCATAGATTCAGGTAATTCCGGATCTTCCAGGCATAATAATGAACACTGCAAAAACAATGAAGGTAGTGAATCGAAAGAAAACAGTAGTAGAAGTGATAGAGCAGGACTTTCAAAGCATGAAAAACAGAAGAAAGGTAAGTTATTTGATCTGTTGATAATCAAATTATGTATGTATATGTGCTATATGCAAAGAAAACAGTTCCGATACTTAAAGGAGTGAGGAAGCTCTTGAGCAAACCCAAAAGGAAGTTTATTTGAAGATTCCAGACCAAATACTAGTGTTATCTTTATGATTCAACCCATCCCCAGTCAGAATCTACTGATAAATCCAAAGGTGCTGGTATTTGTGTAAAACAGACCTCAGTAAGAAATGGTACTATAAAAAAGTTCATTGTGAAGGAAGAGTTCCTTGAAGCTGAAATCGTATGGGCCAAAATCTAGTAGCAAGCCATGCTACGTATAGTTTCCAACTCGGGAAGAGCGTAAGCCATACTGCTGTTATCGCCCAAAAAGTTCGTTTTATCTTACCTTATAGTTTCCAAACGGTTTTGGTGACATTTTTAAGCTCGTATTCAGAGACAGTACTGTTGCCTCACAGTTCACTATGGGTCCAAGTAATGTTTTATAAGGGTTACGGACTTGCGCCATACTTACTGAGTTCATTTTTTGTGGTATGTTTTGATGAGATACTTAACAATTCGTAAGGAACTTTATGTTATATTGGAACAAAAGTGATGAAAGGGTGAGAACAAGATATTTGACTTCAGTTTTTCTGAGTCATTCATTCTACTGCTTATTACTTGGTCTCGAAATTTCTTGAGGCACTCTTCTTTTTCATTGCACAAAATGATCCGAGAGTTTCAATAGATGGTCCCAGTGTGTGGTGGGTGTTTGAGGAAGCTGAAAAACTAATTAGTTTCAGATCAAAATGATCCAGCAGTGCTCCATTTGCACAGTTGCGGGCTTCATGTAATTCATGGGGTATTCCAGTATTGAAGTAAAAAGTCAGGTTGGATACTTACTCAATCTCTACGCTACATTTATTTCTACTTGCAAGTTTACCCACTGCACTGGAGAAAGTAATTGTAAGGAAGGCGGGGGGGTACAAACCGTACTCCATTTTGAATTTGACGTACCTTTTTATTAATATGGGCTCATTACCTTTACTTTCAATAGGCAATCACCACCACTAGGTGCAAGCGTACCCTTACTTTTCTAGCCCACTTCTCCAAGCGTTCCCTTACATTTTCTAACTCAGTTCAACCACTGGTAATAGTCTAATATTTATTGCTTCATTTCATATAATTATGTTGTAGTTGTTAGCATTTTCTTTGGCTTGCCCTAACATAATATGTTCATGATGAAAAAAATGTAAATTTGGATTATTTTAGTAAGTACCTGTGCAAAATATGTAGTAAAAATTTCGTTCTTGTAATTTTATTGTATTTTGAATTGTAAAGAAGTAAGAAGTAATAAAATCATAAAATTTTTACTACTAAGGCGAGAGTTAGGCAGGTGTGGTTTTTTTGCAAAATTATGAAATTGGATAGTCTGAGAGCCAAGAATTCTTTTAAAAATCTGGTCAGGAAATTCAAATTCACAAATTTTGTGGGCATCCTGTATTGTGTAAAATATTAAGTTTTTGTGGAAATGAAATACAATTTTTTACGTGCCTATTGGTTATTCTATACCTAAGTTTAAAAAAAAGTTTTTCGGGGTGTTAGTTTTTTAGAATATCAAATTTACCGTTAGCTAGTGTAGTAAATCTTGTTAATGATGTATTTATGCGGTATATACAATATACGTGTATATCTACTTGTGTTTGTACTACATTTGTACTTATACTTCACTTTAGGAGCTGAGGAGAAACGTAAAGAAGTAGTAATCAATCGTCAGGAATTGTGTCATCTATTATTTCGCACAGTGAAAGTAACCAATAACTGCCCCGTGGAAGTGCTAATTGAACTGTATATATCTCTGAGTAAATGTATCGCACTTTATAGTAAAGTATGGGATCGGACAAAGCTCCCTGACGTAAGTACACTATATATTGGTAACACATGACGAATAGATTTTAAATTTTACGCGCAGCTTAACTATTTAAAAAAATAGTCTTTATACATTGCGATGTGCAGTTATAATCTTCCTTACAGACTTGTTTCAGGACCGCAGTTACTACCAGACACTTTGTGATCACCGCCTTTCTTTCATTTTGAAGATGATTTCGTCTGCACTAAACTGTTCTTTCACTTTTGTGAACATGTCATCGTAATTAAAATGTAGTGGCACTTTTAAGAAAACCTTACGGAATTAAACATTGCTAAAAAAAAAATCTCTTAAAACAGAAGAGCGGCACGCCATCGCCTGATCAAAACGTAGGCCTTGGTGAAAAGATGATGTGAATAAATTCAAGAGAACGTACGAGATGATTCGTAATTGTATTCAATAAAGTGAGTACACATCGGTTGGTCTGTTCGTGTAGTGAGACACCGTTTGGACGAACACTATCCTGAGCAGTGGATGGAACGCAATGGGCTCTGTAGCGTAGCCGGTGCGATTGCCCAATCTCACAACCTACGATTTCAGGTTGTGGGGTAACATGAAGCAACTCATAATGCCAACGGCAAAACACGAGAGAACATCTGTTGCATGAAAATTGTGATTGCAGGAAAGACAAATCGTGATATGCCGTACATCTTCCAATGTACAGAATACTTCGAACATTTGTGAGCGTATAATGCCCCAACATTCAGATCAATAAAACACCCTACGACTTGACTGTAGTCTCGGGCTGACCTGTCCCTGTCAGTATCTCGCTAACAAAACGTTCCAGGCGCTATATTGTTATGAATATTTACGTTTTATCCTCTGTAGATTCCGATGAACCACTTTGTCTACAATTACGAATCATTTCGTATAAAGGCTTAGATGCAACCATGGAGCAATGGCCAGTAATAAGAAGCTATTTCGGCCATGTTCCTAAGAACGTGATTCTTCTAAATAGGTGCATTACATCTCTACGAAGGCACAAAGACAAAAAGAGCTTGTGGGCTGGTGTTCTAAAATGCTTCGTAGATTTGACATCGGTAATTCACGGCGTTGTGTGTCACATTGTCATAGGAGACGGGTTTACCGATTCTACCCGTAAACAACGCCAATTGTCAGTAAAACTTCTCTGATAGTGCTCCCGTCAAAGTGAAGTGTCCTTAAAGTGCGAGGAAAAGTTAGTCGCAGCTTTTTTGTTCATAAAAACCATATGAAAGTTGTTGCATTGGGAGATTAATTAAATGTGACTGCTTAGTGGTACACGACAAACTGTCTCCCTTCGGCGTTTAGGAGGAGGAGCCGGGAAAGACAAGTAAAGGCTAATTGCGAGACAGTTTGGTGCATCATGACATGCTCCTTGCAGGCATCGTGTACTCCCTTCATGCACTGTCTATACAACTCGTGACATTTAAAAATATGTTATCCAGTATGCGACCCCTGTCGCAGCCTGCGACCCCTGTCGTTTCATTTAGTTGAACAATAAATTGAAGCGACCCCTTTCGTTTCATTTTGTTGAACAATTAATTGAAGGGTCGCCATTTCTTAACACCAAAGGAAGCTGTGTTTGCCAGCGAAACAGATTTGACTACACAACCAGCAAAATAATTCTGGTTCACTGCAAAAATAATTTAAACGAATGTGTATTTGTGCGGAACATCGAGAAATTGTAGTAGCTTATAGGTTAAGTTACAGCTTTTCGTTTCCTTGTAACCAGAATTGTTCTAGTTGCCCTCGTCTCTGTATTGCTTACGTGCAAAACGGCGGCGAGGTAGCGTGATATTACATGGACCGGTCATGCCATGATTTCTAAAGTAGAAAAGAATGATGTAGGAGCAAATGTCTTTAGATGAATGCTCTTCATTAATACCATGTAATGGTGTATTAAAATTCATGATAGATTAATAAGATAGATTGTAGGAAATGCATAAGAAATAGTCGCTGTAGTGACCGGAACCTGGATCTTACCAGTTGTCGGCTGAGAGCTCTTCAATGAGCTACCACCACCATAATTAACAATGCATAGAGATTATAGAACAGTCCTCTAGCCTCAGCTCAACCATCTACTCACCGCTGGTGTTGAACGCCAAGACTACTGTGTGTCGAAATTTGAGTTGAGGAATCTTCTTACACTCCTTTGTTCTGCACGGCTTACAGGAAGGTCCCTCGGTTCGAATTTTCACACGTAATACGAGCAATCAGTAGCTGGTTAAACAGAGGTCAGACGGGTGCTGTATATGCAGAGATTGGTCGTGTCAGTAGTAGACAACTGATAAACTCTGGAAGGTCAGAGTTCGGTTCTCGGTGTCAATAAATCCCTGCATTTTTACATTATTTTCTTTAGTCCACAGTGGTTCCTAGTGCCCTCAAATCTTGCAGCGTTAATTTAACTCATTTCCCGACGTCATACAATGATGTAAATTTGCACAGCGACGTAAGTCTGGTGACAATACAATATTCTACTGTTACTTTCATGTATTTCTATATATTTATTTATTTTAAAAGCATATTTTAATATTTTTTTAAATATTGCCCATAAATACTAGCCTGCGCGGTGTTTCACAGGTTTCAGAAACTTTAGGATTTGGTTATTTTTTTTAAACAATTCATACTAAAAAGTAATTAATTTTGTTTATACATGACTAAAAAGAAAACCATGAGGCGCTCTCTCATATACAATCACTTTATAACTTCTTGAATTAGCGCGCCCCATGCTTTTCATTTTAGTCATGCATAAATAAAATTATTTTTTACTTTTTAGCACGAATTGTTTAAAAGTATGTCTTTAAAATGTGTATTATCAAACAATAACCAGGGTCTTTGTGTAAAGGAAATTAACAGTGTAGTTATTAATCAAACCCTTTCAGATTTCTTTTGCTTCGTATAATATCGTATTTTCTGTAAGTATCTAGTAGATTTGTGAATACTTCCTGTATTGTCTTTGTATATTTTCCATAAAAATGAAAATTGACTTCGTAACGTTGGAATATTTGTTCTTGTAGATAAATTGTAGTTGTTAAAATTAAGTGCAGAAGTATTTGAAATCTGAAATTTTCGTAGCCTATGTACAACGCACTTATATATATATTTTAAGCTGATTTAATTGTACTTTTCTGTGATGAATTTAATGGGCGATGTGTTAGCACAGTACTTGTGTTGCAGTTTCAATACGCGAAGCTTCAAGTCTCCACTTAACAAACCATTCGTGGTATGTTGCAACGGAATATGTTAGCTATTTGAAATATAATGGTAACTAAGCTTATGAACGTCGGACTAGCGTCTGTTCAAAATTTTGTACTTGTGGTAGTTACTTACGCATTTGGGAAAGTAAAATATTTGTTGAAAAACGTGCATATCATTGAATTCAATTTTATTTAAGGTCTTGAAGCAACTTTGGCCGACGTGTCTAACATAACCGTTCACACATTCTAAAATTTATTTTTAAAGCAAAATTTTGTATCGCTCATTCATTTCAAAGTACACAGCAATCAACACTTGGTAGGCTGCAGTTTTCGTTTTACTAAGCTAATACCAGTATGTTACCTAGATAACGACAAAGAAGTAAGCTACTATTCCCCCCCTTCTTTGTCCTAGAAGAGTACTTGCCGAGATACATGATTTATCAGTTATATGAGGGGTTTACTGTCTGTCTGGCCATAAATAAAATTGAAGGTTAAAAAATGTGGTACATTTCCCAGATTGTAAGTACACGTACAACCAACTCAAGAAGTAGTAAAGCTGGTGACATGCTTTCGATCTAGTTATGTGATATTGCCGTTTTTGTCTTTGTTAAAAGGGGTAGTAGTAATTCGTAATGTCTTATAGTTCCTTTTTTCTTCTAGGATTTGTATAGAGAACTGGAGAAATTTGAGCGATATAAGTCACGAGGTTGACACAGGAAGTACATAAGTGCTTGGCTTTAATTTAGATTTCAAGTGACTTGGGAGAGAAGTTTGTGTATATCTGAATATATATATATAGAGAGAGTAATGCACCATAAATCTGTGTACATGGTGTGCTTTCATGCCATGGCAGATTTCTGTTTAAGAGAAATTTAGAAATTAAACATCAGTTGCCTTTTTTGGTGTGGAAGCTTAAAAAAATACAACAACTCAGGAAGTGTGAAAAAAAATATGAGAACGAAAAATATCATTCATTCCACAGTAAGTTTTTGATATGTACATATTGTACAAATGTTCTTTTTTTTTTAAAAGAAAACAAAAGAATATAAAGAATCACATTGGTAGAGTAAATATCTTTAAAAATGTGCTTCTTGCGAACTTTTATCTTTAAAACGTTGATGTAGAGAGTTGACAGCCCCAGTTCAAGTAAGACGTTCATAATAACTCTAGTCTTTTTTTTCTAATACATCAAAGTAAACAACACTGCCCTATTTTATTTGAATTGCAATATTCGTAGTTATATGCGATGTAGTAGAAACTGGTACTACAAGTAATAC
Source organism: Lepisma saccharinum (assembly GCA_022664845.1). Taxonomy (NCBI): domain Eukaryota; kingdom Metazoa; phylum Arthropoda; class Insecta; order Zygentoma; family Lepismatidae; genus Lepisma; species Lepisma saccharinum. The sequence goes on along the minus strand of JAGDQP010004051.1, from coordinate 13,326 downwards.
CAAAAAAATAACAGACTGAAATTCTACAATATACTTCTGTTGTGTTCATAGGTGTGTAAAAATTTCTTTGTTTAATATTGCTCATTTAGTATGGATGTGTATGCGTGCTTGTATGTGTGTCCGTGCGTGTTGGTTTAAGAGTAGCGTTTTAAAAGACCAATGTGATTGAACTACTGCCCGTAAAATAGAGGAAGGAAAATAAAGGTCTCAGGTAAACAAGGAACGTAGGTTATGTTTGACGTAGAAAAGTTGCCATTTTAATAGTTTCCATATACTGCCTGATAAAAATGCCTGCCATAATATGTGATATAGTTAGGTAGCATACTTGTTAACGCCATTTGGTATAAGTTCTTGTAATGGTTCATTGACGTATGTGAAAGCATTTTCTTTGTTTCGTATATTTATTTTTGTGTACTGCCGCCGTTCAACTCTTGGAGGTACAACTTTAATGCTCTCTTGTACTTTTTATAAACTAAAAGTAAATTGTTCAGGGGGATGAAAGAGGGCTGTAATCAGCTGCTTTTCATACCCAAGTCGAACATTAATATATAAAGAAAGTAGGTTTCGATCTAAAAATGTAAATTCGCATTCAAATTATAACTACTACTACTTTAAACAATTAAGCATGCAGTTCAAAATGCAATGATTCTAATTACATTAGCTATTTAAAGTCCATGCCCAGATTAAAGAAATTTCGAAGTATATCACATTAAGTAGTGTCGTTTTCTATATCATATTAGGTAAGAAATACAAAAGATCATCCATATTGAGAGAAAAACTTAAGGGTATGTCTAATGAAAAGTGAATTTTGTATTCCGTACAGATGGATTGCGAATTTTTCGAAGTAGATAACTCTGATTATCTGATAATGTAAAAGTAGCTTAATGGATGTTAATTCTGAGAAGCCACAATGTGTTTTTACGAGTACTCTGTGAATTAAAATGTAATCACATATCATTCAAATTCAACTATACGTGGTAAAGATGTAACCAACAGATCACTGCCGTAATATTATCAGATGCGTTTTTTACCCCTCTCATCGGATAGTTTGAAAGGTTATCTTATGAAAAAGAGTGAAAACATGTTAGCATTTTCCTGTATATCACATGGTGATCTAAGAAAGAGATTTGAGAGTTAAATAATGGTAAGGGACGAGATTGCCAAATGTTCGTATCAAAAATTATTTTGAACCTTATTAACGTAACGTTTCTTGCAACTCCCAAGATTATAAAGGAAAAGGTAATTAAAAGGAATCTGAAGAATGAAACATATATAACAGATACCTCAATTGAAATTCACATCAGCTGACTAAAACAAAAATTGTATTCTGCGAAAAATCTTTTTAAATGTTAGAAATCTATAAATACGATTATAAAGCATAAACCAAAGAAATAATACAGAAACAGGTAATCCATTAAAATCGTATGTTGGAAATGGGGACACCAATTCATACTAAAACTTCGGATGGATCATTCAAAATATGAGTTTTAGAGTAGCATCGGTACAAATCACAAAAGCTCTTGCTTCTACAAATAGCACATGAAATCTGTTCTCAGGTATTTTCTTTGTTCACACAAGAAATCATTTGCAAGATACGTAAATATTTAATTAAAAAAAAAAAACATAAATAAGAAAGTAATAAATCGTTCTTGTCTAAGTTCACACATTGTTTACAGGTATCACAAGAAACACTATGACAGTATCTTCTTCATTACCAGCTGAAACTTTTGAGTGGGACCCCCTTTCAGTGTAACCAAAATATTTGGTGTTATCATAGAATACATGATCTGAGTTTGTGTTGGAAAAGTACTCTAAAATCGATTGTTTTCAGGAAGTTTTATGCTGATGGAGTTGTCAAAAAGACTTGGAATTAAGAATATAATTGTAAATGGTTCAAGGTATTCCCTTGTTCCTGTAGCTTCCTAAAGCACAGTGACATGCATTCAAGTGAATCAGTTGCAGGACTAAGTTCTAGAATTCTGAATTACTGATTCTGTATTATTTCTTAGCTTCATGTTATATCAGAAGGAATAGGGGGTATTTTGAACATATGAACAGTTCTCAAAGCTGCTGAATATGAAAATGTCCTTATTCATATTGAAATCCAGAGTCTGATAATTTCTTAGTTGGAAATAAATAAACCCGGAGTGTACTATATAACACACAAGAAAATGTGTCAACGAATAAAGAGTACTAATTAATATTTTATGAACGTATTGCTTCGCTTGCCAAATCAATTGTTTCATTATATTAGTTTATCACTCAGTATAACTGTAGGTAATTATTTGCTCAAAATAGTTGTGTACCGTTTGCATGTATTGTTGTATGATCATCTACAGAATTAAACACTAAAAGTGCTGAAAGTAATAACTATTGTCTTTAATGATCATTCTTGAATATCTTTGGAACTGTATAAGAAGTCTTGTAATAAGTTCTGTAGTAGTGTTTACAAGCGAATGAGAACTGATTCGAAATGTGTATTAAAAAAAGCTCTTCCAGTGTTTAATTAATTTGGTATGAAATTTTATAAGCGTTTCAGTGCTTAAAGCATGTTGTGAATCAGTTCATGCAAATTATCCGTTAGCGTGTTTTCTGTAAGAGTAGTAACTCGATGGTTGATTTTATGATAAAGCTCATCGACCGCATGTGTTCTTCGATCTTATTTACTTTGCTGTATCTCTGAATTTTTAGTTTTGACTGTACACATTTAATGGCAGGAAAAGGGAGTGAAAATGGGATCATAATATATTTTTTTGAGGGTCTGTACACTTCAGGAGAAAATTATAAAATGTTGCTTACGTGCTTTAGTAAGTGGAAATGTACACAAGAATGACTCCTATGCTGTACAATAGGGGAAAACGCGACGCATGATATCTTTTTCACCTCTCTCATCTGGTATGAAACTACAGGGAATGTACGAAATTGCAAGATTGACAAGCTTGCAATGTATTGATTTACCAAAATATGACATCCAAGTGCATTTCTAGAAGGTAGAATATAAGATGGGCAGTAGATTACTTTAATAAGACCACATTCCATACATGTTGCACGTAACTTAATAAAACTGCCTATAATTAATTTTATAAAATTGTGAAGTTCTGCGTAGGGAGAGAGTCTACTTCCATGTATTTTTTGGGAGAGTCTTCAAGTGTTGCTAAGTTTTTCGCATCTCTAGGGATGAATCTGTATTCGATCAAATATTTTCCAACCTTCTTTACGTAGAATATCAATTGCTTTAAAAAAATATAACTTCATAAAAATCCTTTTTAATTCATCTGATAGCTTGGAGAAAATCGGTAATCTTATCCAAATTGTAAAGTGATTTTTCGATTTCTCCAGGACTTTTTTGTCCCTTTGCATGTCATTATTTTTTTAATTTTAGTTTTATTGTACCAATTGAGCATTATTGTCTCTCTTTTCAAAAGTTTTCAATTCCCGTTTCTGCTATGAATTGAACTTCTGTTGATTTGTACAGATGGTTAATGCCCTAAAGAAAAAGTTAGTCCAAGTGTTATTTCTACTGCCAGCTACGACCGAAGTTTTTGTGAATGTATTAAACCAAAGAATGTTTTATTCCAGGTGCGTATCTCTCTCTTTACTCTGCCTTGAAAAACAGTGAAAGCACATTCCGGTAGAAATGTACTTTGGATGCCATGTTTTGTAAGTGAATATACAGTGAGTACGTATCGAGAAATATACATGTGTATTTTTTTTTTTTTTTTTTTTTTTTAGGTCGAAGGTATTGCTCACATTTTGATGATATTAGTATGCACGTAAAAAAAGAAACTTGGTTCATGTGAGAAAAAATTAAAGCGATTGTTCTCTATATTCATTCCATCGAGATAATATTTATATAGACACCCTTTCTTATTTCTCATTATAGGAAGAATTGAATCGTCAGTTGGAAGAAGGAAACGCCAAAAATGCTAAAGCCGTGTTTTACCCTCAAACATTGTTTATTGAATAGATATAGAACGTCAGTTCGAAACAAAAAAAATGTTTATGCAATACACTATTTATTTCTTCCAACTGACACTGAATCTGTTCACTGAGAAATTTTTAGCGCTAACAAACAACTTCCTCATTGTTGGCCTTTATTTTCTTCCTCCAACTGGCGATTCAGTTGAAGTATTGTTCGTTACGTTCTGTTCGATATTTTCTGCTTCTCTACTAAGATAGCCGTGTTGGTTAGTGAACGTTCGTATAAGGTTGAAAAGTTATTTTTGTTAATTTGCTTATGGCTCATAACATTTTTAATTGTGAGCTGTAAAGTTAGATGTCTGCGAATATTATGAGGTGGAATTAGAACTGTGCTCTGGAAATTAAGATGATCGTGTTCTGCCACAAAATACGTTTTCGTTTGTTGAAAGAGAGAAATAGATTTTTGCTAGATTCTCAGCAATTAATAAGATCAATACTAATTGCAATCTACCATTTTTATATTTGTCAAGAGAGTTTTAGTAGTCCTGTATTCAAGCTAATAATGTGTTAGTTACATGTTTCAATTGTTTTTAACTAGCCGTCTCTACGTCGAACACGAGGGAAAGTAACTGACATTATCATATGGGGAGATATTTATCTGCACTACAGGGATGAACACGGTAGTACTCAGTGGTGAGGGTATCTCTAATATATATATTATCTCGATGATTCATTCACAGGAAAATTTGGCACTACTTGAGTTTGAGGAAACCTTTATAACATAGGGAATAAAGTTTGAATTGGATGAATATTCTGTAAAGGTGGAGAGTATTGATTAGTATGTGAAAACCGAACTCAGTAGATCGAAGAAGCTGTTAAGCAGTGGTAGACGTACTTTTATTCGAAACTTCGTTACTATTTTCCCCATGGATTCATTGTTATGTTGACGGTAAAATTCTTTAGTAGATCTGATTCAACAGTCGATACTAAATTGATCATGGGTATGGCTTGCATTATTTCCTGTAATGAAAACATTGTTGAAATCTAAGTCATTGCTGAATGTGTGGCATACTCCAAACGTATTGTTCAATGAAAGTAGAGTTCATTCAGTTTGAAGTATTTTTTTTCTCAGGCTGTATTGAGAAGTCATATGTATGTAGTTTGTTTTAATGTTTTTTTGTACTGCTCTTCATATCCAAAGGAAGAGGGCTTAGCAAGGTGTTGATTGTTTGCTATGTCCCTTGTAAGATTCTTTATTGATTCATTTAATTTGCATTTATTTAAAAAAAAAATCTTTTACAAAGTTTTATTCAGTAGCTATTTACTGGTCACCTGATTTGAAAAAAGTGAATTACTGCAAGAAGTTTACAGTGGGCCCAAAACTGAACAACTAGATTCAATTTTGTCTTCAGCTGAATTATTTGGTACAAAATTTATTTTTTGTTTGGCTCTTACTTTGTTATACAGAATAGCATTCTTCTGTAGAATCTCTAACAATTGCAGTTTTTTGGAACACTGTTATGTTATGTCATTTTTCGACCCTCTTAGTTGAAGAATGAAATAAAATAAAAAGCATGTATTTTACGCTGAAGAACTTTACAAAGTTATAAACAAGTACTCTTGTGCAAAATAAGAGCTTGTAAGTTCGAAAATTACATAGTTTTGATGATGAAAAATTAGAATATTGGAAGATGAAGAATCTACGGAAGAGTCTTGACTGGTAAAGCCCATAGAGTTGTCATGTTGATCCTTATCGCAGGTGTTGCACATCAATTGAGGAACCAGAAAACGAAACGAAACAATGAGACCCCTTTTGCTTTTTTTATAAGCTACATCTTACTTCGACTTTCTCTAATCACTCATAACACATTTCCAACATCGCTTGTGCCGTCGAAGGCTTCATTTTTAATTACTCCGAAGCTCTCAGGATAATCATATTTCCATCGCAATTTTGAGATCAATTCTCATTTTTCTCTTCCCTAGTCTGTTGCGTTGTTTCCATATTTTTTTTTTTTTTGTTTTGTTCAATCTTGTACGCCTTTGTGTAATTTGATTTTTTAATTACTTATACAACGTAGAGTAAACTCATTATCCTCCACTTATTCCCCTTTTGACTGTGCATGCGTAATGTTCAATAATTTTTATTTAAAGATTGAGAAATCTTGAATACTGTAAATTTTATTTACTTATAGTCCGCAATAATACGGGTTACTGCAAAAGAATTCAGACGCAAAATTACTTCGAATTATTATTGTATTTTATTTTTTATGAAATATTGTCAAATGAACCGTGGCAACATGTTTCATAGTGACAAATATCTCAAGACAGTCATGATTTTCTGATTAATATATACATTGAAGGTTTTAGCAACACATGCTGAGATTGTCAATAAGTGATTTTCAAGGCTATAAAAGATTCACGCAGAAGTGTATTTCTGCAGTTTTGAATGTTCCTGGTTGTGAGGGTATGTGTGCAATCCATGTGATTTTAAATAACTTGAAAAGCTATATAGCATGAGAGAAATCTTAGAAATATGACATGAAAACACAATTGGATACTGTTGACATACTATGTATATTGACTCTTCTTTAGATACTGTTTTCACTTTGGTCTTTCATTTGAGCTTCCTCGAGAGAACATGTTAGAAAAATAATAATATCCAATGTATTGTTTTTTGTAGCGATATAACTGCCACACAAACTCGTACGTTCAGACGTTAAGTTGTAGTTTATGATTGTCAGTTTTGACGTGAGGAAGACTCACGCGTGGCTTTAGTGGAAACTTCTCATTGTGGAAGATTGTACACTCCCAGTGAAAAAAAAAAAGATTCATGCTACAAGTATTGAATTACCAGTGCTGCTTGTTGCAGCACGATTAGCCGTACGAATATGTAGGAGAGAGATACAATAACGAAGTGATTGGTGCTGTGATCTGTTCGTAACATTTATTCATTTTCATGCACAGGTATTAATGATTGACGTTTCTGTTTCCTTGAGAAGAGAACGTGTATGGATCCAGATTGATTGGACAATGAGACTATTATTTTTATGTGGATATTCTGTCAAAAACAAATGGTAAATTGATTGCAAGCAGTTAAAGCTACTACTAAAAATACGTACAGATGTGCATTGTATTAGCGTTTAGTATGTAGTATTGTTTTTATTATTTATCTCACGTCATGATCTCTTTAGTAAAAGAAAGCTGTAGTAGTGTGTGTCATTCCTTTTTTTTTTTCAGAATGTATTTTATTTGTATTCTATAGAAGACCCTCGCATATTAACATAAAATTATTATTTAATATATAGATAGATTAGTTAATGAAATAGTAACTGAGTAAAAATTAAATTTGTCTTGAAAAACTAAAAAAAAATATTTACAAATTATTTGCCAAAGAATGGCTATGTCTCCTTTCTTGTGAATGCACACAAAATACTATGTTCTTAAATATGTTTGATTCAATCAAAACGACAAAAGCATTTGTATTAATTTTTTTTTGTACCTATCGTTATGAATAATTAAATTGGAACTTTCCACTTGAAATTTCTTGTTTTATTACGTTGTTTTAATTCTTTATTTCTTCGTCTTGTTCTAAAAACGTTTGAAATCATTGTTAGGATGACTTGGATCTTACAATTTTCTTCCGTTAGAATTTATGTTGATCGGAAAATGAATTAGGTGACTTGAATATAATCTATGCCCTTTAGGCATGTTTGGCTCAGACCAAGATTTAAGGTTTGAAGGTACCATCCCGGCATTAGCCTGGTGTGGCAGGAGAAACTAAAGACTCGAACCCAGGACCTTCCGAATTCAAAACTAACTTTCGCCAACTGAACTGCAGCCGCTCGGTGATAAGAAGTTAAAGTACAGGGAACTCTCGATTATTCACTTTGACAGGCCTTCCAATGGGTCACTATTTCAACTAAAAGTAACTTTTTTGACCGATGGTTACTAAGTTTCCAATTTAATAAAACAGTCACTATTTTTTAAAAAAATTTTTTTTCAAATCAATGAAAATCACTTCTAAATTTAAAAAAAAAACTTTGAAATAAGTCGAATATGTGAGCCAATATAAGATTGAGTGTAATAATTCAATGCCCTTTCAATTAAGAATTGTATTATTTGTTATGGAATAATGCCTTTACCGTTTATGTTAATTTATTTAGTGTTCAGAGTGTAGCTTTTGGTTATTTGATACAGAGCACGTAGTTCGAACCCGTTTAAGTTAACCATTTAAGCAGCACTACCACAAACGTATGTGAAAACGCTTTTGTGGCATATCCACACACGATTCGAGGAACAGTAATAAGGAAAAGACTTATGAAAAATATGTGAAAGGGAGTCCCTTGCGTCTAAAGCTCGTGGTTAATTATCTCCATGTTATTTTGCTTTCTTGCTTTCCCCCAACAAATCTCTCTCAAAGGATTGAAAATTCAGGAAGTACAAGCTATGATAGGAGGAGGAAAGAATGAAAAAGTAGAAGAAAACTAAAAATGCTGTTTCAATTCATTGAATTAGGATATTTTAAAGTGAAGTTTTTGTTTATAGCTGGAGTGTCAAACATGCGGCCCGCGACAGCATTTCACATGGCTCGCGTCTAATCTGTCAAGTTTCAGTGCGTTATATGCATTACTCATAAAATATTTCTCAAGTGACGCTGATAACATAGAACAGCACACAGTTCGAGATATTGGGAAACGAAATTGTCATCTTCCATTGTCATGAGTAGTAGTATGTGCGCTACGCACAGTATTATAGCAAAGCTCCGCATATCCTTTCGTGACCTGTTATGCCTGGTTGGCTCTTTAGCACCACAAACTCGGACCGAGAGAGAGCAGGAGGTAGTAAGGGGAAATAACGTCAGTTCGAAGCACTGAAGGAAATTGTTATATTCACGTTTCCAAGATTAATGACGTTCACATCTACGGTTTTTTCTCGAAGAAATTGTGAAAATAATCCTGGCAATAATGTACTAGAAATAAGTAAATAACATTATGGAATTCATTGTAATATTTTTTTCTACGGCCACCTATGAAAAGTTACGAAACACTTGCTTTAATTAGAGCCTTGGCTGCAAGAGTATTTTCAGAAAGGCTTAGTGTGTATGAGAGATGCCTGAAACCAAAATATTTCACCAGATTTAGAACATATAGTGCGCGAGAAGCGATGCAAGACTCCCAGCGCAAGGTATGTTTTTTTTACACTATATGCGGAAGTTACCATATATTTTCGAATGTAAGGCGCACCAAAATATCGAATATATAGGATGTGAAAATATCGTATTTTAGTGTATTCTCTCCTTTGTATTCACCAAGAACGGGAGATTGATTTAGGTACGTACGTAGATACGTTTCTACTAACTAATGTTCAAGTAATTTTATTTTTGTGTTATTGTAACCTAAGAGTGATTGCTGCAGATATAAAATATGAATTAAAGTTTATACCACACATAGGGTATACCGATATAGACCGTATGCTTAAAAATCTAGTATTTACTTCAAGTAAAAAGCATTTACTTAAATCGTTATGCATAATACTTGTCTTTTACTACCTAGTAAATACTACCAAGTTTCAAAGTAATTAAATTGACCAAGTATTTACTATTGTGGAAGATGGAATGGGTGTTATTGAGTTCAAATGCTCGACATGTTAATTGCAGCATTTTTACCTTTCTGTCAACTACGAGTGTTGAAAGAACTTTTTCAGTATTAAAATTGGTAAAAACTGCGGACAACATAGTAAGAAATTCATCGTAGTAATTTGGCGTTTAGCCGATAGAGATAGAAATCCTTTTTTTGATGTGGAATAAAGGTAAAGAACCTTTTTTGCCAATTTGTTAGGAAGTTTATAAACAAGGAGAAATTAGTTGAGTTCTTTTGTATGGTTTTTCCTGACACCAGGAAAATGCCGGGATGGTACTTACAAACTAGGTCCTGGCTGACTGACTTCCAATGTTCCTTCAACTAGCCTATTCCAGTCAGCCTGAGATGCCTAAGGCCATAAACTAATAAACGAATTGAGTTGATGTACAAATGAATCGTCATATACAAAAAGGTGATATGTGAAAAATTTCCAAGACATGTTTTCACTACAGTAAGCTCTGTATATATCCTAGGACAAAATAACGTAACCTAGGACATGAGATGAAGTTCCTTGTGGGTGAAAGAACATATGGGTTGATTGAAAGATGTAAAAGGATAACGCTACTCAGTTTCGTGTAAAATTCAATTTTTGTCACACATTACCCTTTTGCATGTGACGATTCAAATAATTATCTAATTTTCACAGGTAAATGCAACTTTTTTTTATTTAGTTTACCTTAATACTTCATACATTCATAGGATAAGTGATTTATCATTGTTCTCTTGAAATCGTTTAGTGGTCTCAATTGGCAAATAGAGTGCCTGTATGTATAGGGTATTGCTTCCGCTTCAATGGTACAGCTCTCTTCTGGAGACGATGCAAGACACTCCGCTAAAGGCACATATTTTTTAATGATAAACCTTTATGCAATAACGTGCACTACAAAAGAAGAATGTTATTTCGTAATCACCTACGTCGTTTTAAGGTGGTGTAATGGATAGCACATCTAACCAGAAATTGTAAGGTTCAGTCAGGTCCAGATGTCACTTTTTCTGTGTACATTTCGACTTACACAAAATATTTGTGATTGAAGAGTAATATCAGATTTAGAGCTATAAATACTTCTACAAAAAACATGTTTTCAGTTTTTTCGTTAAATGAAAGCATTTAAAAGAAGCCAATTAAGTTACTTTCTAAGAATTTGCTTACTATGTGTGAACTCGGTACCCTCCTTGCAAATCTTATTACTTTGGGTAATGGTAGTTCAAGATAAGATAAAATGAATTTTATGGGCGGTAACAGCACTATGGCTTACGCCCGTCCCGATACGGGGAAGCCCCTAAATTTTGGTCACGTCTAAACTTAGCTGTTATTTGGTTAAAAATAAGAAAACTAAAACAGAAAAATCATTTAAAAAGCTAAGGTGTAAAAGGTCTCCAGAAAACACTTACTAGTGTAAATGGCCAGTACAACAATTAATAAAAACTAAAGATGTATAAAGTCTAGCATAAGTTAAAAACATGAAGGCTGTAAATGGGCCTTCACAAATAAAACAATTGTAATGCATAAAGCTTAACAGCTAAGGCACATCCTGATGACTTGGTATCCACGAAAAGACTACCTCACCACCGGCAGAGCAGATGGCGTGGGACTTACATAGGATATCTTGTACGAGCGGATGCTTAGAATACAGATTGTCAAAACTTTGAACAACACTTAGCGAATCTGTACAAACAAGGATGCGGTTGACACCACGAACCAAAGTAAAATCCAAAGCCTTTAAAAGGTCATATAGTTCAGCAGTAAAAATACTGGCTTTGGGATTAAGACAAAATTGGTGGGCTTCCCCTTCGACAACAAACGCACATCCAACAGATTCTTCTGATTTGGACCCATCGGTAAAAACAGAGATAAAATTCGGGTACTGACTCTGCATCTCACGAAAACGCTGCTGGAACTCAATCATGAAGGTCTCCGATTTCTTGAAACGTGACAAAGAAATATCAATCCGTGGGCGGGCAAGTGTCCACGGAGGACGGAGACTAAAACGGATAGGACAGACTTGGGCAGTCTGCATTCAGATTCTCCAGCAGCTCTGATGCCAAGTGGTCGGGTAGCATGACCACGGCGTTCATATAGGGCTCGTTGCACTGGGTATACCACTAAGTTATGTGCCGGGTGACTTGCTAAAGATATCATCTTAGCAAGATAGCTCAGCACATAGTACATCCTATGAATCTCGAGCGGTGGTTCGGCGGCATCAACACAAAGACTGGTCACAGGACTTGTGCGATACGCGCCAGTGGAGAGTCGAATTCCAGCATGATGGACACTATCGAGCGAATGTAAGGCTGAAAATCGTGCAGAGGAATAAGCGTGACAACCATAATTAAGCTTGGATAAAATGAGTGCGCGATAAAGGCACAACAAGGTTGTACGATCAGTACCCCAAGTGGGATGATTTAAAACACGTAACAAATTCAGAGCTCTGGTACAGGAAATTTTAATTTGGCGAAGGTGACCACGCCAATTTAATTTTGTATCAAACATTAAACCAAGGTATCGTATCTCCTCGACGAACTGGAGTTGTCTGTCGCCAAGGAAGAGATCTGGGTCAACAAAGCAATTGCGTTTTCGACAGAAGTGTACACAGACTGTCTTCGTTGGAGAAAAACGAAAGCCAGCCTGGTGTGACCAGTCAACAAGACGGTTAAGCGTCAACTGTATCTGCCGGGCTGCGAGGTTGATATTCGCATGTTTACAGACAATCGTCAAGTCGTCAACATATAAAAGACCTTGCACAGGGAGGCGAAGACAAGCCATAACACTATTCACTGCAATAGCGAACAGTGTTGCGCTCAGCACACTCCCTTGCGGTACGCCGTTCTCCTGTAAATAACGCTCTGAGAAACTAACGCGGGCACGAAAATAGCGATCGCGAAGAAAATGTGATATAAAATGGGCCATATGACCCCTAATGCCCCAGTCATGAAGCTGGCGTAATATGCCATATCTCCCGGTGGTATCATAGCAGTCAGTGGCTCGGAACGACAATTTCCTTGCAAACGACTGACCCGTTCCCACACGTCTCGAATTGGCGTTTGTGAATTAATGGACGATACGTATTCACGAAAGGAGGTACGCCGAGTTGGTTTCATGAGACGTCGAATATAAGCTTGTGACTGTCGAACTGCATTCAAATTTGCCGCCGTAGGATATCGGTTAAACACCCATAGTGCACGACTGCGCCGTCGCCGTGCTACCTCGAGCTCATCGTTCCACCAGGGAACAGAACGCCGACGTGGCGTTCGGCCAGACTGTGGGATGGAACATCTGGCAGCTCGCAAAATTTCACGGTTCAAGTGCTCAACCGAATCATTCAGGGGCATAGCTCCTTGATCAACTAGTTGGACACGAGTGGCGTATTTAGTCCAGTCAGCACGCTTCAGATGCCAATGCGGTAATTTGCGTGGTGCTTGATAAAGGTTTAAAAAGGCTAAAATTACTGGAAAGTGGTCACTACCACATAGGTCGTCATGTACACGCCATGCCAGCATGGGTGCAACAGCTGCACTGCAGAGAGACAGATCTATCGCTGAGTATGTGCCACTTGCCAAACTAAAATGCGTGTTAGCACCAGTATTTAATAAAACTAAGTTTGAAGCGTCAATAAACGATTCAGCGATTCTAGCGCGGACATCGGTTCGAACACTACCCCAAATAACATTATATGAATTAAAATCTCCAACTAAAATTACAGGTTGGGGTAACTGCTGCAAAAGATTCTGGAGGTCAAGGAGCGTAAAGTCTTGTTCCCTTGTTATG
>JAGDQP010004050.1:61601-88372 GCA_022664845.1 Lepisma saccharinum | reverse complement strand
TCCTAATGAAGACCTAACGAAAGATTGCGCATGCTTGGATCCGAAATGTTTTAGTGAATTGAACGAAAAAGGGCTACCCGAGAATGCATTGGGCTTCATTGCAAAGAATGTAGGAGTAAAAAAGCACCAGCTTCAACAAGAACTCAAGCAGTTTTCTGCTCATTATTTCGATTACTTAAAAAATTTGAACGATGCCTTCTGCAGCAGTGTTAATGTCGAAAGAATCAAGTACCAGGACTGTTGCTTTCAGTTTGAACAACGAGGGAGGGAGGGATTAAACAGTTAAATGATAGTGAAAAGTTACTATGCAGTTCTTGTAGTAAAAAAACACTGCGACAATGGTTGTTTATCTTGTGCATTCAACGTTGTAAAACATCAACCTTAACGAGAGTACGTACAGCAATCTTTACTGTGCCTCTAAATGTGTTAACTTTGCCAGCCACGCAGATTACTTGTGAAAGAGTATTTTCTAAGTTGAAAATAGTAAAAAATAGACTACGGTCACTTCTTGGTCAAACTTTATTTGAAAGTTTAATGCTAATAAACGTGGAATTTAGACAAAATCTAGATATCGACCATGACTGCATTATAGATGAAATGGGACATTCTTCTTAGGAGTTGAAAAGATGCTTATTTAAAAAATGCAATTTTCCAATAGCTTTCATTCTGAGCTCTACATCAGACGTCAAAATTGCAATTTTTTTTGTGAAATTGTTGTTAGTAACCTAACTTATAACTACATATAACTGAGTAATGCACGAATCAGCCATCATACATTTTTCCTGGTTTTCAATATAAAATCACATATTTTTTCACTGTTCTACTTCAAATTTATACAACCTGTTTTCACATATGACTGGACTCCTTACACAATAAATTGTGTTAACCAATTTTATAAAATGATAAAAAAAATATATGCGACCTGAATTGGACATAGAGGGGCCCCTTAAAATTTAAGTCCTACCCAACTAAAATGGAGCCAGTCCGACACTGGTCTCGATGGAGCTTTGTACGTGCTCAAATCACAGTAAAAATGGCAATTTTATTTCTGAGTGGTTTGCTAAAAAAAAATTGTTCATAGGAGTTAAAAGTGTGCCTTTCAAGCAGTGTAGTAATATGAAGTTGCACATATACATATAATCCGCTTACACTGACCAAAACAATTAGAAATAAAAGTTGCAGTTTTGGTTGTGAGCTGATCACTAACAAGGTTTCCTTTAAATTCCAGTTTTTATATTAGATATTTAAGCCCGACATCCTGCGTTTTTCGACGAAAGGCCATGTGTGAACACTGTTAGAAATAAAGGGATGTAATTCAACCAAATGACTTTTTGAATATAGACACTCTTTGGTAGGTCTAAACATTACAAATGACTGCAGCCTTATATTTGACGGCTTCACAGAAAAAATGTGGGCTCTTTGATGATACCATTTCCGGGCCGCCGTTGATCTCTGACTTGCCGGTATAGAGGCGAACTCCGACCATCCCCCACCACTTGATGGTGGGAAAAGGATGGGCATCCGCCAATTACCTTAGGTCGAGAAAAGGCGGCTCCCCGTCCATTTCCTGATGGTCGAGAGAAGAGGGAAGCCCCGTTTATTGTTGATGGTCGGGAAATAAGCAAGTCCCAACCACTTCCTGGTGGTCGGGAAAATGTTGAGGTTCCGGCAATTTTCCAACCGTTTTAATCTGGAATTTATGTAACTCGAATATATGCATTCCGTTGCAAAAGAATTCTGTTGGTAGATTAGAATATAGAAGTATGAAAAGGGGAAACGTTCTTTACATTTGTTAAAAGCAAAAGTACGGTACCTTATGTGGGGGTCAGAAACTTATAATTTATTCTTAGTCCTAGCTGTTGCCTGCAGTGTGACTAGACTCGGAAGCCGTCTTCAAGTATCTGGTTGTACGGTCTAGTGGACAATTTTGAATTAGTTGTTCCCTTGTACAGAACAAGGCATCACAAACTATTGACTGATTCTGACAAAGATAGCGTTTTTATAAGACAAATCTTGGCAAAATTTCTCGTTGTAAAAGTTTCTCATGGTTAAAACCTTTGCTTTCTAAACCAATACTACACGAACGTGAGTTCGCGCCCTGGTCAGGTCAAGTAATTTTCCTACTAGTTAATAAGACAATAATAACTTCCTCAGATGACGAAAGTATAGGATTTACAACCGAGAGCGAGCACAAAATGTATTTCAGACCCATGGAAAGAACTTCTGTCTTATTTACTGAAAAACAGTTTAGTATCTTAGTGATTCATCGTTCGGGGGGATCATGAACTTTGGGGATAGTGAATTTGCTATCTGGCACCTTGTTCCGACTTTGCATATAATAGCATTTATTTAATTTGTATTTAACGTTCAATTATAATATACCGACGTCCTGTCAACACCCACCACTTCTCTGATGTTATATTTTAAACATAGTAATTACTTATGTCCTGAAATATATGAATACATATAGAACTATTATTATTTTATCTAATTATTCATGCTTTGAAGAATATATCATTACATAAAAATATTATTTTTCAGAACGGGGTTCGAACCCAGGACCTCACGATTAGAAGACACACGCTCTACCACTGAGCTAAAATGAAAACATCTATCTACCTCTTTCTGAAAGAAGTCCTTCTGAAGAAACATGACTGAATTTTCGATGTCCAAAAGAATGGCACTGATATCCGTTGCAAATGCTGTTGTTTCTCTCTCCTCTGTCTTGTTCATTGCACTATGAATGCAAGACAATGTCTGCTGTCTTTGCTTTCATTGGAGATGTTCTTTAACGTAAGAAAACGTAGGTGACAAAACCAGCATGTGATCAGATGTATACATAGTTTAGAAATACTGTATCATTACGTATTTCAATGAATGTAACTTTTTTCTACACTTAGAAACATTTCAACATGTCTTATTGCACCTAAAAAAAAAGAATATTTGCACATTTTTTTTTTTTTTTTCAATTGCGAATATTCACTCTACCTTTCAGGGCTTGAACCTGGCATCTTTGGTTTACTGTTTCCGAAGATACCCGAAGTTGGTTGGACTTAGAGAATTTTCAGCTCAAAACAGCCAAATCAATGCGGTCAACCTTTTTGGAATAGGCTGTACCAATCATACTTTGATAGTGAAAGATAGTAAATACATTCTGTGCAAGCTGTGAGGCTAGATATACATTAATTAATAGAAGTAAAAGGCCATTGGAGAAAGTACATTTATATCGTTTTTTATTAATTGCGCAAAAAATGTTTTGTTTATAATTATGGATTCTTGCTCAATTAATTTGAAGA
The DNA here is from genome assembly GCA_022664845.1 of Lepisma saccharinum. Taxonomy (NCBI): domain Eukaryota; kingdom Metazoa; phylum Arthropoda; class Insecta; order Zygentoma; family Lepismatidae; genus Lepisma; species Lepisma saccharinum. Next base: position 85,076 of record JAGDQP010004050.1, on the reverse strand, counting down.
AAGTGAAATTAAATATTTCTCTCTCCAATTTCTTTCAAAGTTAAGGCATTTATCTGAGAATATTACAAAATGTATGATACAAAAAATACAGAAGGATAATGCGTTGTTACATGAATTCCAGCTTGTCTAAAATACACTTTAAAGGACCAAGATAATTACAGAATAATAAGATATAAAATATTTATGCGATATACAATACGGAAAGCAAGAATAATACAAAACGAATTGGGGTCAATTAGACCTCCACAGGAGTACTAATGCCACAGATTTTCACGCGAGTTTTTAAGGGTTAAGACATCGGTTGTTGGAATTGTTAGCAGAGAATAGTTAATCTGGATGTTTTATAATATCTTTGATTGTATTCAAATACTTGGGTCGTAGTCTTAGTAACAGACAGTCAACATGAAAGATAGAATATGTGCTAATGTCGAAATGATACGATCAATTGAAATGTCTAATGGTTCAATTTAGTATGTTTGTTTCCAGCTACTGACATGATTAATATTAAAGTAAGTTTTCATCAAAGTTACAGTGGCGACAACAAATGCGAGATACGAAGCTGCAAATATTGCTACAAAGAAATGAGATTTGTGTAATGCATATGCAAATGCATGTCTTATTACTGTTTCTGTTTATTGGATTGAGTTGTTACAATACAGGGCTGAAAATGTGTCAACTGAAAGAAATGTGGGCAAACCTAGTCCATTTTGTACTAATGTATTTGGCACTGGGTTAGAGGAGAAATGCAATACTGAAAGTATAAACTGTAGTATGAGAAAGATGAACAGAAACTGTGGCAGGATAGATACAACTTTTACAAACTAAAGCAATCTATCCTAGGCTATGTAGCAATTTTGAAAACTCAAGCCAGCAGATGTAAGCTATCTTAAGTCTTCCATTTTATTTCTAGATCACTGGGTAAGGCAGGACAAAAGTAATATTTTTTTCTGGAATCTACACATTTATATTAACACGCGAGTAAATTTTTAAAGCTACAAGACGTGGAGATACAAGTGTTTGTAGTATTGAATGCAGTCTAAACGTGGAGCCAATGAGAGTACATGTTAATAATTTAAATACATTTTGACCCCTTGTAACTCAGAAGTTATTACCGTTAATGAGGTAAAATTTTACACACGTTCCTACCTAGATGTAGAAACAAAGTGTACCAAGTTTCATGAAATTCGGACATAGTATAGGTGCCATAGACTGGGTGAACTGATATGGAATGACCCTTACTCATTGTAAAAGAAGAAATGCAAATATTTATGTCCTAACTAAAATGCACATTTTGGAGATATTACAAACAAGAAATAAAGTAGAATATCTCCTATCAGAAAGCCACATGGCAAAACTGTGCAGTAACTAACAAAAAACAAGAAATGTTACATATTTCTTACTAAACTTAAATGTTTACATATTTTTTAGTAAACTTATATAGGAAAAAATAGTTCAGATCCAACATTTAGGAAGTATAGTTTAAAAGATTGCGAATTAAGAATTGATGTGCATTTAAAACCCACTTCGGAACACATTTTAATCCACATGGTTACATTTTACTGCACATTCGTCTTGGATAGGGAATCAACCATTACTTTATTTATATAAATGGATTCATACCATGCATCATAAATTTACAACATTCTCTTCTTGTAAACAAACAAAAGATATTTATTTTATCAATTACCCGCCTGAGACGAAGTTACCTAAACACAATAATAAAATTCATTCAATTCAAATACGTTGGGAAATGTATTATTAAAGTTAAGGTAATTTCAAAACCTCATTCAACGTAACAACCAAAGTACGTAACCACATTAACCCACTCAGAAAAGAAGCCAAGACATGCATGATTAGAGTAAAGAAGAGAAAGTTTAAATAAAGAGAAAAAAAGAGCATCAACCAGAAAGAATAGCTATAGTTAATACCACCTCACATACCCTCGGGATTGCAATACCCGTATTTATACGTCTGAGTTCATGAAGGGCTTCTTACAAAATTTAACTGCTTTAAGTGACTCACTCTGTAGTCTTAGATTTACTAATCTATTAAAGGGTCTTTCTTTTAAATATTTACAGAGTAAACATTACAAAATGATAACTTCAAAAATTTCCAGGTTTCTGCCTGAATTCCAGGTTTTTTCCAGGCCCAAAATCCTTCAACTGACGCAAAATTTCAGCATTATCGAGGTCAATAGTAAAGAACTTGTTTACGGTGACTGGTAGTTTACTTGACTTAATAACTAACTCTACAAGGTTTCTTATTAAATCTATTAGGTTACAAAATTAAATACGGTGAAAGAAGCTCTGGTTTCTGATATTTCCTTAAAAGTGTTTCAAAATCAGCTGACAACTTTTTTTTTTTTAAAAAAAAAATCAAGTTTGAGTTTCAAAATCATCAGTTGCTTGTTCCAAAACGTTTTTGAATGGTCTGATGTGTAGAAACTTTTTCACTTTCCAAAAATCTTTTCACAACAAAAGCAGCAAGGTCCTATCAACTGATGAGATTATCCAGCTATCTAGTTGTACAGTGCTTGGCAGGAAATACGCTTCACCCTGTTAATGAGAGAAACTTCGCATGATGGGCAGCTGAATCATTAAAAATATAGAATATATCACTCAAAAAAACTGTGAAGATTCCATTGAACATGTTACAGTTCAGTTTCATATCCTAATTACTAACAAGAAGTTCACAAGCAATAATGTTAACTAGTAATTTTCTCTCAGGATCATCACCTGTCATTGTTTCTTCAAGTTTATTTAAGAAATTAAGATTCACGTTTGGGCCATCCATTGAAACCAGTAGGATACTCCTTTGTGGCAATGTAGGATATCTTTCAGAATTATTTCAGAAAAATTTTCTCTAAAAAGCACACTATTGCTACAAATTCTACTAGTACTGACATCAAAAAACCTTACAAAGAGATCCATCTGTCTCCGCTGCAGAATTTTATTCAATGACTCATAAAAACAAAGTCATCACATTCATGTCATCGGTCTATAGGTGCATTATAACCTTAAGTCCGTGATCACACTATTAAGTCACAAAATAAATACGTGTAAATCAGTGGTTTTTACATAAGATCATTTTGTAAGAGCTCATCTGAAATTCCGATGCAACAGCAGTGTCTGGAAATATTAAAGAAATGTCCGTCCTAAATCTTTACATCAGTACAATGACAGTTGTGATCAACAACCTTCAGTGCTCACAACACCTCTCCTCTTGATACATTGTCTTCGATACGAAAAATTTCTATTGACTGAGTTAGTAGGAAATCATGTTCGAGCTGCCTGTCCTAGGAAGAGGCATTCTTGTACCGATCTCAGTGCCTCGGATCGGAAGGTAGTATTTGTTTCCGAATGTGAAGTTGTTAGATGTGAGAACAAGATTGACCAGATTTAGAAGCATATGAGGTTTAGGTCTGTAGTTAAAGAATTCCATAAACTGCTAGACCATAGTCAGGATGAATATTCGTGTACAAGGCAATAACACAAATAGTAACAAGCAGTATGTCAGAAGGAGAGGTGGTAATTTACGGATTATTTCTAGGAAGCGGTAGGTGTCACGTATGTAGGCAGGGTGAGCTTAAACCTGTCGCTGTAAGGAGTCAACAGAAAAGGAAATACGTTCAGTAGGAGAATTATAGTTGACCACAATGGGTCTGCCTCTCCTTGCCACCCCCACCCAGTGGCCCCGAATAGCTGAAACCCAGATGTTTGACCTGCTTCATCCTCATCAATTCTCCCACGGTCACTAGCAATACTGTTAGTGGTCGTTACACCTTAAATTCTAAGGGTACATGACGTTCTTGTAACGTAATTCACATACAAACCTACAAATTCTGTGATGCCTTTTACGTGAGGGAACCAGGCATTTGAATTTGCAACTATCGAACATTGAACATTTGAATTAGCAACTGTCGCCACTTCTGTACCATCAACAAACCAGATGCTTCATTCAGTCTCCTTACGCAATTTTGATCCACGTTGCTATAATATAAATTCTGCGTCCTACGACCAATACCTTAACCCATCCTGCCTATGGAACGGAGCTTTCATTTACGATTTCAGCGTAAAAATGAAATCTGGCCTAAACCTTCAATAACGGATAAACCCTGTATCTTCCTGCGTAGCCTCTCCCGCACACACATTTTACCCTTAGGTACAGTATACATGTAACCAGATGGCAACAGAGAGTTTCACCAATAACATATGTTCTACAGTAAAGTACAAAATAAATATAGTAAATGCACACACTTAGGTCAATGCTCAACACTAATTGACTGACGTGAACTCCAATTCTCTTTTATGAAGCTATTTACTGAATACGCTAGACTCTCGCTAATCCGGTCCGGCCTCTAGTCGCTCAAGCAGAAATGACGCGCACAACAATGTTGTTAGTTAAAAACATACATACGTATTTGAAATGTGAACTAAATGTGAACTGGGGTAACTAGTGGATTTGCTGGAATAAAATTTTCTGAATCACCTAATATATAGGGGTTTCATAAGGATAGAAAAGTTGGCAAAAATATTATTATTAAGAAACCAATAAAGTCTTTTGAAGAATAAAATGGGTGAAATGGGATTTTATCAATGTTACTATTAATTCCTAAGGGATTATTAGACCCTGTTTGATGGAGGAATATTAAGTGAATTATTGATAGAGCAATAACAATAAATGGTAAGATGAAATGAAATGCGAAGAATCGAGTTAAGGTGGCATTGTCTACGGCAAATCCTCCTCAAATTCATTGTACTAGTACTGTACCTAGGTAGGGATGGCAGATAAAAGGTTTGTAATTACTGTGGCTCCTCAGAAGGATATTTGTCCTCAGGGGAGTACATATCCTACGAATGCAGTTGCTATTACTGTTAGAAGAATAATTACTCCAATTCTTCATGTATGAAGGTACAAGTAGGATCCATAGTATATACCTCGGCCTACATGTATGTAAAGGCAGATAAAGAATAGGGATGCTCCGTTCGCATGAATGGTTCGTAGAAGTCATCCAGAGTTTACATCTCGACAAATGTGTATAACTCTATCAAATGCAAGTTCGATTCTGGAGGTGTAATGTATAGCTAAAAATAGGCCCGTAATAATTTGAATAATTAGGCAAAGGCCTAGAAGTGACCCAAAATTTCATCAATATGAAATATTGATTGCGGCTGGTAGATCAATTAGGGCATTGTTGGCAATTTTGATTAATGGGTGTTGTTTTCGTATGGGTATTGACATAAGGTTTACTAGGACGCAGGGGGCCTTGTTGTAAGTTTGTTACTTTTACCACTGCGATTAAAGTAATGAAGAGATATGTTGCTAAAGTTAGTGTGATGGCTGCTATTGATTTACTATAAAATTTTATTAGGGAAATTTCTTGTTGCTCGACGCGCGATGGTAGGATGTCTTGAAGAGGGTGGGAGCTTGCAATTAGTAGTGGATCTAATATTATAATTAAGATGATTGTAAGGGTGATGATTGGCGGGAAAATTATTGTTTTAATATTGAGGTGGAATATTTCATTTGAGGCTAGGCTAGTTACATAAGTAAATAGTATTAATACTCCGCCAAGAAAAAATAGATAAGAGAATCAGGGGGACTCTGAAAGAGTATTGATTGTTCATGATGTAATGGTTGTATTAATTATTAATGATTAATAGGTGGATTTATGGGTGGATTAATCGGGTGAACAGGAAAGTTAAAAGGGTTAGAATTAGTAATAAAATTACTGTTAATTTAATATCAAGAGATAGTTTATTAAAAATGTTAGTTTTGGGGACTGAGGATAAGTACTGTGGTATTTTCTCTTGATGCTTTCAGGGTAAAATTAACCCATTTATGATTTACAAGACCATTATTTTTTATTAAACTATGAAAGCTTATGTCAATATTAGTTTATTTTATTTGTTCTGTTTTATTATTTATTTTGAGTGTAAGATGTTTTGTTACTCAACGAAAGCATTTACTGATGGTTCTTCTTAGTTTAGAAATAATTGTTTTGAGAATATTTTTGATACTTTTTTTTAGGATTGAGGGAATTTTATAATGACATTTCTTTTAGCCTTTTATTTTTAACTTGTGTTTGTGAGGGCAGTTTAGGGTTGTCTATTTTGGTCTCTATCGTTCGTTAGACATGGTAATGATTATTTAGGATCTTTAATTGTGTTGCGATATTAAAGTATTTATTGTTTATGTTGTTTTTAATCCCGTTAGGATTTATAGGTAAAATATGACGAGTTGTTCAAAATTTTTTGTTTGTTGCTTTTTTCTTGTTAATTTTTAGTGGTTGTTTTATAGTGCAGCCCTAGTGTTTGGGGTATAATTTTTGATTTGATATCTTATCTTATTCTTTAGTTTTGTTGAGTGTAAGAATTGTTATTTTGATAATTATGGCTAGAGAAAAAGTCTTATTTGTTTCTTTTTATAATGTTAGTTTTATTGGGTTAGTTTTAGTATTGCTTTTTTTACTTTGTTTGAGTTTTATTTCTTCTAATCTTTTCATATATTTATTTATTTTTGAGGGGTCTTTAATTCCTACTTTGTTTTTAATTTTTGGATGGGGGTATCAGCCTGAGCGAATGCAGACGGGATTTTATTTACTACTATATACTTTATTGGCTTCTTTACCTCTATTTGTTGGTATTATTTATTTAGAGGGTATTCGTGGTAGCCTTATTTTTTATAATTTGTGGTTCGTTAATTTTAATATTTGTTTATTGGATTGTTTATGATATTGTGCAATACTTCTAGCTTTTTTGGTTAAAATACCTATATTTTTGGTTCATTTATGATTACCTAGGGCGCATGTGGAGGCGCCTGTTAGTGGATCTATAGTTCTTGCTGGGGTCCTTTTAAAATTGGGAGGGTATGTTTTATTGCATGTTTCTCTTTATTTAGAAATAATTAATATTAGGTTAAATTTATTGTGATTCGGAGTTAGAGTTGTCGGAATTTGAGTTGTTAGTTTAATCTGTTTACGTCAGGTGGATGTTAAGCCTTTAATTGCTTATTCTTCTGTTGCTCATATGGGGCTGGTGTTGATAGGCATCATAACTATGGGTATTTGAGGGTTTAAAGGGGCTTTAATTTTAATGATTGGTCATGGGCTATGCTCTTCTGGTCTGTTCTGTTTGGCTAATATTTCTTATGAACGTTTAGGCAGTCGAAGTTTACTTATCAATAAGGGTATAATATCTTTTATACCTAGTATGACTTTTTGGTGATTTTTACTTAGTATTGGTAATATAACTGCTCCTCCTAGTTTGAATTTATTAGGAGAAATTAGTTTATTAAATAGTGTTATTGGGTGATCTTTTTTGAGTATGGCGGGAGTAGGTTTAATATCATTTTTTAGAGCTGCTTATACCTTGTATTTATATTCTTATACTCAACATGGTAAATACTATTCTGGTTTATATTCGTGTTGGGCGGGGAGTATTCGTGAATATTATCTTTTATTTCTTCATTGATTTCCTCTAAATCTTTTAATTCTTTTTGTTGGGCCAAGTTTTTTATGGTTTTAAATTTAGTTGATTGACATTGTCTAGGTAGTTTAGTTAAAATTTTGGTTTGTGGTGCTAAAGAAGGTTTAGTAGTGACTCCTGGGCTGTGATATGGATATACCCTATTTGTGTTATTTTTTATTTTTAGTTTGTCTTTTTTTATTTGAGGTATTAATTTAATGATTTTTGATACTAATTTGTTTATTGAATGAGAAGTTATTAGAGTTAATAGAAGTTCTGTTGTTATAACTATTTTATTAGATTGAATGTCTTTAATTTTTATGAGATTTGTGTTATATATTTCTAGCATGGTTATTTATGATAGAGGTCAATATATATCTAGTGATTTTTATATTAACCGTTTTATTTTTTTAGTACTTATGTTTGTCTTATCAATAATATTATTAATTATTTCTCCTAACATTATTAGTATCCTACTAGGATGGGATTGGTTTAGTATCATATTGTTTAGTAATTTATTATCAAAATGTGCGATCTTACAATGCTGATATATTAACTGCCTTATCTAATCGGATTGGGGATGTCTGTATTTTACTTGCAATTGCTTGAATAGTAAATTACGGGGGTTGAAAGTATATTTTTTATTTGAGTGAGTTACATTACGGAAACGATATATCGATTATTGTTACTTTTGTTGTGCTAGCGGGGATAACGAAGAGAGCTCAAATTCCTTTTTCAGCGTGATTGCCTGCAGCAATGGATGCACCAACCCCCGTTTCTGCTTTGGTTACTGCCGGAGTTTATTTACTGATTCGTTTTAGCAATGTTTTAACTGATAGTTTTATGGGGCGAGTATTGTTGCTTCTTTCTGGCTTAACTATGTTTATGGCGGGGGTTGAGGCTAACTATGAATATGATTTAAGGAAAATTATTGCTTTATCTACTTTGAGTCAATTAGGGCTAATAATGATTTTATGAATAGGGTTTTCTATATTAGCTTTTTTTATTTATTAACGCACGCTCTTTTTAGGGCCTTATTGTTTTTATGCGCGGGGGCTATCATTCATGGGGTAGGAGATACTCAAGATATTCGATGTATAGGGGGTCTTGTATTCCAAATACCATTGACTTTGTCTTGTTTAAACACAGCTAATTTAACTCTTTGTGGGGTCCCTTTTTTAGCTGGGTTTTATTCTAGGGATTTAATTTTAGAAATTGGAACAATAGCATGAATTGACTTTTTTTTATTGTTTTTTTCAACGGGGCTAACTGTGTTTTATTCTGTTCGTTTAAGATATTTAACTGGGATGGGGGTTGCTGTCAGTCACGGGACAGGTGATAATGCTAATTTCGTTATAGTGCGAGGAATGTTGGGTCTTACTGGGGCTAGTATGAGATGGTTGTTATTTTCTTGTCCGTCTGTGGTGGTGCTCCCATTACCTCTTAAAATGGGGGCTTTATTTGTTAGTGGTATCGGGGCTTGGGTTGGGGTTTTATTAGGAGATTCTCGCTTGGGTAATAATCAAGTAGTATTTGGGGCAACTTATTTTTTTCTTACAGTAAAGTGACTTCTTAAGAAACGTGACTTTCTTACAGTAAAGTTCAGTACATACTATGTCTTTGGATTTAATAGTCCCTGTGTGTTTAAACTAGTAATTTCCGACCCTCTCGTACATCTGCGAATCCGGCACCCATATGTGCAAGGAATGGCCGGATTAGCGAGAGTCTTGTGTCTAACCAATATTCTTGAGCAATCTTTTTGTTCACATTGTTTCCCCACATATTATGCATGCCAAAGTATAAGAACTCAGATTATTGACTTTTTTCCCGACTATTACGCTTTCCCCACAATCATCCCTTCTAACAAATAAATTTCTCTGCACCTCATTCATAGGTCGAAGCAACAATTTTAAACACATTCCATACAAAAATATACGTAACTTAAAAGATTCGTTAACTTATAATTATCATCATAAATTATCAGATTCAAGGTAGATTGGCTTCAGTCAGTCACATGATGCCCACATCCTTCATAGAAAAAAAAAATAGGGTAAACACAATTATCATATTGCGGTAGGTCAGTCTTCTTATATATCACCATATTCGATGTTTTGTATGAACCGGAAACCATAGTTTCCTGTTGTCTTCCACATCATGTATCCATACACCATTCACCAAACCCACGTTCAATTTTATGAACAGTATTACCGACCTCTTCAACTTCTGCTGCACTAGGATCTACACCAGACAGCACCGACTCTCCATTTTATTACGCTTTTTACTCTTTTTTCATTGCCACTAGTACTGTCGAACTAATTCTCCTTTTTCTTAACTTGTTCTGGAATCGTACAGTTTTCTCTCCTGGTTTCCCTCTCTTGTCTTTTGTGTTCCATCTTGCCATCTTTTTTCTTTTTCTAATTGAGGTGCAACTAGCTTTTGTTCATCAATACTTCCTAGAGGTTCTGTCTGAGCACCAAATTCCTTGAACACCTGCTTACACGAAAGGATCATATTTTGAATAGCCACATCCTGTAAAGACCGGTAAATTGTTTGCGGTCTCATTTCATTCCTGCTTGTTTCATCCAACTCAAAGGTCTATTTTCACAATTATCTTGTATGCTGAGTGGTTTTATCCGTCCGTACACTGAGTAACTGATTATGATCCATCTTTGATTTTAAGGCATCGTTCACAAACGCGCCAAGTATCAATATCAATTCCTTGATACCGCCCCAGTCGTTCCCACCGAAGCATCATACTCACTGTTACGTTATTTCCCTTAATAACGCCGATTGATAATCTATATTAATGATTCCTAACATCAATTAGTCTAATAACGCAGTTTCTTGATGTTCCCCAAGCTAACTTAGATTGAGGTGTGACCTTAACATTAGTAACCATCACTAATATTGATGACTCGAATATTGCTTGATGATGTCAAACTTGCATTATAGTTCCACGCTTCTTATTTCACTGTTGTACACTAACATATCCTTGCACCATATAGCTATCTTTTCGTGAAACCTGTACCAAATTCTTACTAAGCGCAAAAAAATGCCCACAATTTCGTTCTTATTAAACAATGATAGTATAATCTTAAAATAATTAATATGTTCTCATTTTCTCAACCCTGATAGTAAAAACATCACACAAGTACAAGAAATTGGCTTCCATTTTACTGTGTTAGTCCACACTCCATTCCAAGTACTAAGGTAAGTCCATGCTACACAATACTCTCCAACCTTATCGTCACTGTTATGCATACTGTTATTCCCATGCATTGCACTAGGTTTGATTATTAGGTTTAGCTCACTTGCTAGTGCAGAACGTACTTGAGTCGAGAACATTCGAAACCAACGTGAATTCCTAATAACTGTGCGACGGAGAAAGCCAATGCAGACAGGATATGCAGTTCAAAGTATACGATATTTTCTCTTACCAAGGCTAGTTCATAAGTAAGTGTATAATGCTTCATTCTTGCGTTAGATTTCTATTTAAATTAAACCATGTAGTGCATAAACTATGTTTCATACTTACATATACATAGCACCAATGAGTGCCATCAATAGTAAACATCCCACAATAAAGTATACAAGACAAATTCACATACTTAGGCCAATGCCCAACGTGTTACACAAGATAAAAATTATGTTACTGTAGGACGGATGTAGTTGATCGAAAACTCTGAACTTCGAAAGTAGAAAATGTCATCTGACATTGTGGCAGGTCCAAATAAAAGGAAGTCGCAACTTCTTCTGTTCTTTGAAGAAGCCTGTCTCGAGTAATCGTAGTAATGCAATAAACTATGCGCACAATACGATAAATAACAATAATAAACAAACTACAACATTGTAACACTGTTCTGGTTTATATGTATTCACGAAGACAATTTCAACAGATTTTAGATATTAAAATAACATTTTAGGGATTTGCCACACCAATCTGAATATACAAATGTTCTGCAGATCTGATGGGCTTTTCAACAGGTAACAGATAAATTCTTCAATAAGACTTACCTAAATATTATGTATTTAGTTTTTATTTCCTTTTTCTCTTTTTTTAAAGCAAAATGAGTTATTATATTTTGGTAACTTTTCACAATAAAAATAGACAAATTATTCAACAAAACAGGAACTATCTACTTAATAAAAAATGCTAAAATATTGGCGCAGAAAGTACTATCTACAGCACAAATCAAAATACTTTCTCTCTATCTATAGAACTTAACAATCCCCTCTTACATTGTTGTTTTATAATGATTCTTTTTAAACCAGAAATAGTCTTAGAACATTTTCTCACACATCATCATCACCAAGTCATAAAAACTATCTTCTTCAATACACATGGCACACTGTCATCTGGTTAATCCAAGAGAATCTATATTATTATGGCAAATGTCTGCATGGTATTTTTGAATGCTTCTACCGGAGAAGACATCATACCGTTCCTGATTGTTTTACACCACTAAGGCCAGCTTGGCTCTCCACTTTTGTGGTGGTTGTATTTCCGTTCTGTCGCGGTGAATTGTCCGCACTCTCCACGCCATTGTAAGCACTTCTGTTACTTTGTTCCGGTTTCTCCTTCATCTTAGCTTCCTTCTTTCGACGCGCTGCTTCATTTTCGTCCCATTCAGCAAATCCTTGATTGACCAACTCTTCTGCTATATTCACATCCTATCGTAGAAAAAAGTGAAAAAACTTTTAATGAACATTATGATAAATATATACATTCACAAACACAAGACTATTATAGTGTTACGTGTAGATTGATAGATACCCACTGAACCCTTACACACAATCACTTGTAATTCTTTACCATCTTCGGCTATTACCGAGAGAGAACTACTTTTCCCCTTTCAGAACATTACTAAAACAAATAAATTCCCTAACAAGTCAAGATCAAAAGTACAAATACAGATAACACGTTACACTTTCCATACTGTATCAGCGTCTTCCTCATACTAAACGCCTCTCTTTCCTCAGACATCTTCCGAAGCTGAGAACTAAAATAACCAAATGGAAAGATTGGAAACGGAAGGAGGTCAGGAAGGAAGAAAAGAGCTATTCCTGAGGAAGCGTCTAGAAGAAGAGAAAACGAAGAAAGAATTACGAATCGAGAAGAAAGGAGTAGAATGCAAGACAGTCAGATGAAGAAAAGAGATACGCTTAGTCTGAGGAAGACGCTGATACAGTGTTGGAGCTGTAACGTGTTATCTGTTTTTATCTTTTGACCTTGTCAGGAAATTTATGTTTTAATAATATAGATAAAAGGCCTAAGTATTGTTATATTTCAGAACATTCCAGAAATTATTTACTCTCTCTCTCGTTATTTCTTCACTTGTTCTATAATTTACTACCCTGTGTCTCCGGTAGGGGAGCTGTCACGATCATCGTCTTTTTATCAAGTGAAGAAGATAGAAACACACATAGAACCCATTCCAAGCTCTACGATCCGTTCCCAGGACGCCAATTTTATTCAATGAAAAGTAATGACAAGTCACATCGGTTCACTGTGTCCAGCATTTGGACAGGATACTAACAATAATCTTTATTCCTGTTATAGGCAAATTTCCTGACAACGCCAGATTTCCGATTTCTGAAGTAACATCACTCTCTGATCGACAAGGTACACAGTACTTTGTACATAAGAAAAAAAGAATTAATTTTATTTCAGTATCAACGTGACTATACTGCTTGCCAGATGCCACATAAGTTACATGATTCTGTCGTTACGTTATTCAGGACCTAACAGCTTTTGAAAGCAATGATGAAAGAACACGTTAATAGTAGTACAGGGTGTCTACTGACAAATTCCAGGTTTTTGCCAGGTCATTAATTTATAACATTTTGCTTCTTGCAAACAAACAAAGAATGTTTATTTTATCAATTAAAAAAGCATATACCAAGCACATATTTCTTTAAGTCATTATAGAACATGAAAACAAATATTTATGTGCTACATAATATGTAGGTTTTCCAAAGATTTAAAACAAGAAATCAAAGTAGAATACTCCCTACCAGAAGGCAGTTGAGGAAACTGAAATAACAAACAACCTAAATGTATGACCGATATTTTTTAAGTTCATTTATCATATCCAAAATTTAGGAAATATAATTTACCTTTCTGCATGTTTAGTCGAAACTGTTAGCAAACTCTTACTGAAACTAACCAATACCCTTTAAAAATTAGTTTAAAATGATGAATTCATGTGCATGCAAAATCCAACTCGAAACATTTTAATTCCCATGATCACATTTTACTGCATATTCTTCTTGATGGCGAATGTCATTTACTTTATTTACACAAATGCATTTATACCATGCATTAATTTATGTTTATAACAACAATAGAATAATTCATAGTATTCTTCTTCCAAACAAAAGTACCGGCATGTTTATTTTAGCAATTACCCGACTAAGATAAAGTTGCCTAAATACAAAAAATAAAAGCAATTCAAATTCAATTAAGTTTAACCTCAGCTATTATAACTCACCTTAAAGTAAGGTTTTTAATGTCGTCTTTTAAAGTAGTTGCTTCAATATGAATTGGCTAGGCCTTTTGGAAGGGCTCCCTCTCCGTCTTCTTGCCGTCGTAGAGATGTAATTTAAGTATGTCTGTTTTTTTTCCGGTGACATTATATTGTAAGTGAAGTTTAATAAATATGTATATGTAAGCATGTGGAAAGATGTGTATTACTTATTAACCGAAACACTTGAGTTCAATTGTCAAACCCACTATTTTTAACTTACTCCGCTGTCACTGTTGCTAGACACCAAGAACTTGTTAAAAAAAAAAAAAAAAAAAAAAAAATCTGAGCTACTGCGGCTCAATTTTACGAACTGGAGTCGAATATTTGCCATTGTAGGTAAAATGTATTAAGGCCATATTTACAAATTCCTGTTCGAGTATAAGAATTATGAAGGCTAAGAAATATAAAAAATATTATGTACAGGTAAGCATAAATGTGTTAAAATTCGAAATGGATTAATCTCGAATAAATAATTAGAAACGTACGAAATGTATCTCTGTAAATTACCTGGTTCTAGTATTTACACTGTTTCACATACAATGAAATCTAAAAAAAAAACACTTAAATTACATCTTAATGACGGCCTGAAGACAAAGTCAGAGCCCTTCCGAACCTATTCAGTCATTTTTTTTAAATTTTTATTTATGGCCTTTAGTCATCTACGGCTCAGGCCGAGATTGGGGAGGGGAAAGGATTCGGGAAGGTGTCGTCCAAGGCCTATTTTGAAGGTGCCATCCCGGCATTTGCGTGGTGTGACAGGAAAAACCTCAGTCACGATGCTATTCAATTCATATTGAAGCAACTACTTGAGAGAACGACATTAAATACCTTACTTTAAGTCATAATAGTTGAAACTGGGTCCTCTGTGCGTTTAAATGGCTTTATTTGAATTAAAATACATAAAATATATATGGAAGTTAAGGTAATTTCAAAACTTAGTTAAATATCAAACCCAAAGTACATAAACACATTAGCCCAATTAAAAAATAAAACCCATTAGAGTATAGGATAAGAGAACGATGAAATGAGGGGAAAAACAGAGAATCAGTCAGAAAGAAGTATGGCTAATATAAGCTCCGGTACCTCGGGGTCGTCACACCCATACTTACAAGAAGTCTGTCTGAGAGACCCTTAAATTCTTCTTACAAAAATAAATTACTTTAAGTGCCTCATTCTGCGACCTTCATTCACGAAGTCAATAGTTTCTTCTAAATATTGAGAGTGAAATTAATAAAGTGAAAATTTAAGTAAAAAAAAAAAAAATCCAGGTCTTCCAGGAATGTCAGGTCAGTAGATCTTTCCAAAACAGTAAACCCGAATTGAAATTTGAATTTAAGGTCCTTAGGCAACTATGGCTTAGGCGAGGATGTGGGAAGGAAGTCGTACAGAGCCTAGTTTCAAAGGTACCACCCGATTTTAACCTGAAGTGACTGAGGAAAACCCCTTGACAAATCTGTCAGGATGGCCGACTACTGGGATTAAACCCAGGACGTGGAGAATGCGAAGCCAACGCTCTATCAAAATAACTGATAGTCAGTTCATACTGCACTCAGCATTACGTGCCAATTGATGTTAAAGTTAAATGGGCAAGTCAAATCTAACTCCCAGGTGAGAATAGTTATTCAGCGAAATTTAAATGGCCGTGGTGGCTTAGTGATAAAGCGCTCACCTTTGGTGTTTGCGGTTGTTGGTTCAATCCCGACTCGTACAATGTGGGCTTTGTGGTGGACGAACACCGTGTGCGTGGGTTTTCTGGGGGTTCTCCCGCTTCCTCCCACCAATTCGCCCATCATTATCCATTCTACTTGAGCCAAAGTTGCCTAAAGGCCTTATATAAAATTCAAATTCATGCAAAATTTTGAATCTGT
Organism: Lepisma saccharinum; assembly: GCA_022664845.1. Taxonomy (NCBI): domain Eukaryota; kingdom Metazoa; phylum Arthropoda; class Insecta; order Zygentoma; family Lepismatidae; genus Lepisma; species Lepisma saccharinum. The sequence goes on along the minus strand of JAGDQP010004050.1, from coordinate 69,215 downwards.
TTCCTACAGTCCTAGTAGCAGAATAAATTGTTCTAGGAATTCTACAAAGCAACCATTATTAAAAGACATTGCGTAAGTTATTACAAGTACTTAACAATCCTTAAAAACTTAACACTAATGGTTATCACTTAAGTTTCATCAGAAATTTAACCCTGTAGGAAGGGGTCTGGAATTCGTCATAGGGAAAAGTGAGAACATGGCATCACCTTATCCAGGACACGAGTAAAGCTATACTTTGATGTAACGGCGATTCTTTTAGACTTCTTGCATGCACCCTTGAAACTTCATTTTCTCCAATTACATCCATTTCCAAAACTTTTCCTTTAGCTTACAAAACAATCTAATGTTTCGAAGCGCAGGAACTACATTATCTAGTGAAGACGTGTCCAACCCATAGCTCAGCAACCGATCTGCGGACCACCAGACTTGTAACTTGAACATCTCTGAGAGACTGGAGAACATTTTTCTTCAATACAGGAAAAATGAGTAATTAAGTGTTTTCATACTGATGTGTATTTTACAAGGTAAGAATACTTTCAGTTTAGCGATAGTAACATTTTTTTTCTGACGCATTTCATTATATCTTATTTCACTTGTGCACTGCTCAAAAATTTCTCACTAAATGTTAATTTTCAAATTCCAGGTTTCTTACAGGTCTATTTGCCTTGATTTTCCAGGTCATTAATGTACATTAATTTTTCTTCTTGTAATCATTAATACAACTTTTTTTTCTTGTAAACAAACAAAAATGTTTATCAACTGAAAGAAGCACGTACTATTTAAGTCATTGTAAAATTCAAAAAAATACATATTTATGTATACCGATATGGAATACATAGAAAATGCCCATTTTCGAGATATTTCAAAGACGAAAATAAAGAAGAATATTCCAGAAGGGCAGCTGAGAAAATTGTGCAGTATCTAGAAAACAAAATACAACCTAAATGGATGATTCATATTTTTTAGTAAACTTCCATAAGAAAAAATAGTTCAGATCCAAAATTTAGGACATATAGTTCCGTGGAATGGGTCGAATGGGGACAACATGGTGAATCGGAACAAAAATGGAAAAATTTTATAAATGTGTTTGAAACAAGTAACTGATTTCTTTTGTTCTTGTAATTTTAACAATAATGTATCAATCCACTGCTAAAATTACGAAGAAAAAATATCAGTTATTTTTTCCCAACACAAGTTTAACATTTCCCGATTACCCAATGCTGTCAATTACGGTTTACCTTTCTGCATGTTTAGTTGAAACTGGTTAGTAAAATTTTAGTGAAACTAACCAATACTATGAAAAAATGAGAATTTAAAACCCAAATTCGAAACACATTTTAATCCAGATGGTTGCACATTCTTCTTGGATAGAGAATAGCCACTTACTTTATTTATGCGGATGCATTCATACAACGTATTATTAATTTACATTTTATTTCTTGTAAACAAAGAAGAAATGTTGAACTTATCTCCAACTTGACACTTAATTCTCGATAATACAAAATCGTACAGCGATATAACGATTATAAACACTACTAGTTTCGCTAATTCATATATCGGCTACCTCTGGTGTGAAGGAAGGATAAAAACAGCGTGCAGGATTAATGAAACTGTCTTAAGAGTTGGGCTTTATTCGAACTATGTGATGGTTGTTTTACAACAACAATAAAAGCAGCCGATATCTGAATTGGTAACATAGCAGTGTTTTCGGTATTAGCGAAGATGGAGGTATATTTGCAATCTGGTCCTCCCAACGAAAATTTGGAGCTGACAAAATGTTTATTTTATCAATTCCTAACTACGCCAAAGCTCGAGCTGAACCAAAATTGCCTAACAATAAATAAATTGAATTCCAATTAAATTCAATTGAAATAAATGTACATTTATCACCCTCGTAGTATTTTGTAGTATATTTTTTGTATACTTTTTTCTGCTAAGCTTTTCAACAACCATCTGTTGTTGTCTTCTGGCAATTACGTGAAAGAGTAATTTGATGTACATATAGTTATGTGTGTTTTTAGTTATGAACTATGCTGTTTTTGTATCTATGTACAATATAAAATGTGAGAAATTTTGAAACTATAAACGTCTTGAAAACTATTTACTAAAACGCTTGTTGACATGCGAAAATTTTATTTTTATTCAAGTACAATCTCGAATGTCAACAAACGTCTTAGTTAAGAGTTGTAAATATTTTTACGTTTTCAAAGTTTCTCACATTTTATGCTGTATATACAGTAAACCCTCTGTTAACCGAAATATTTTTAACCGAAAAGGCAAAAAATATGGAAAAAGATAAATAAAATTTGAAATGCTAACAGAAAAAGATAGAAGATTTTTTTCAAAAAACAGTAAACTTAGTTGTATAAGAAGTTGTCTAACTGTAGAAGAATTTAAAGCTTTAATTCGGATAACAGAGGTTCTACTGTACATACAAACGCAGCACAATTCATAATTAAAAGCACACGTTACTACACATCAAATTATCCTTTCACGTAATTCCCTGAGGACAAAATACTACAAGAATGAAAAACTGGATAAATCTATATTTACAATACTGATCCTCCGCGAGTTACACAATGTCCATATTCAATTCAAATACTTAAAAAAATAATCCAAGTTTCTGTATAAATTCAAGACTTTCTCCAGGTTTTTCTGTCCCAAAATGGAATTTCAGGCTAATTCCAGGTCAGACGCCCGAACCACCTTAGTCTGTTCTCCTCTTTTTTTAAGCTCCCTTTTTCTTACCTTACGTCGTCTCAATTTCCCCAGTATACTCCTTAAGAATTTAATTTCTGCCGTCTGAATTCTGCTGCATTCTCCTACTGTTGAAATTCATGCTTCTGACGTGTATGCAACTATTGGTACATAGTATGTTTTGTATAACATCGGTTTCAATTTCATTGGTAAGCTTTTATTTCTTAGTCAATATTTCACTGTTTAGTAGAATTTTCCACCCTGTAAGATTCCGGTACCTACACAATATTATGAGTCACAGTAACAAACAACAGTGGTGATACGGTAACCAGAAATTATGAATAAGTATGTTCAGTGTTTGAATGAAATATTCCAGATTATCTATCAATATAACATGTGATTGCATAGCAACAAAGAAATAATAGTGTATATTGATATACTTATTAAGCAATATTATGTTATCATGCCATTTGAAATTTTGTACTATCTGTTTCCATGTTTATTTCAATTGTGGTCGTGAAATCATATATACGTTCACTACGCATATTTTTTGTAGCTATGGTTGTTCAAGTTTCGAGGTCAGCTCTCATTTCACTTTGCTTTGCTTGTGACCTATCTGTGTTGATAAAACTTTATGTTCATATTCACAAACTTTAATATGTAGCAGAATTCTAAACTAACATAAATTTACTTTACCTAACTTCCTTGTTAATTCATTTTCAAATTGCATGAATACATTACGTATCTTGAGCTGCCTCTATATTGTTTAAATAAATCAGTGAGCGTATTGTGAATGGGGGAGAGAAACTCGTTGTATCTCCTCTAGATGAATAAGTGTAACTGTGCTGAATTGCCAAGTTTATTCTAAGAAGAGTCGTTCACCATGGCATATTCTATACCATATTACCAATGGTGCAATTCTGTAATTTCGGAAAAATCTGGATACTTGTTTACTAAAATACTAAAGCTCAATGAACAACCAAAAAAAGACTAGCGCTCTTCTACCATACCATTAATGGTGGTATTATGCATTGGAAAACTCAAGAAAGAACATTTTTTGCTTAAACCATATTCCTAAACTATCTGTGATTTGTAGACAAATTCTGAATCATCGATTATAGCAGGATATAGCACTTTGGCTTGAAAATAGATACAATGTAACAAAAATATTCACAGCGCATTGTCTTGAGTTTGTAATTACGAATATGAATGAACTAGAGAAAATAATTTTAGAAAACCCTAATTAATTACTCTACAACAACCTATTTGGAGATTTGGCAACAATGAATATAAAATTCTAACCGTAACGTACCTAGACACTTCAGAGTCCATTTGAGAAGTCGGATGTGATCTGTAATGAAGTTGCAATTGTATCAAATATAGAAACATCTAACTGAGAGTTTCTATAGAGACAATTTCTTCTGGTCCCTAAAGTTCTTTATTTCATTCAAATTTCACACCTACAACGAAGCTTAGAGAGGGAATGTGGTTATTTTATATTCATTGTATTGGTGACTAACATCGTCCTCCTTTTACCAGCCTGGATGAATAATTACAATATTATAGTCAGACACTACCATCTTATGTTCAATATTCGTGGAGTTACCCGTTGTCATGAGTTCTACGTAATTTCCACATATTCTACCCGTCCTCAGAATCAATGCTTTACCATTTATTAGGCGTTTCTAAGAGAATGCAAAAATTCTAAGAACCTAAATATTACTTGACTGTTGGTTAGTCTATAAACAGTCTAATTTACACAGCTATCTTACCCGCATTTTCGACACTGCTTAAATTCGGATGAGCGTTAACAGCCACAGACGAAGGAGTAGTAGTTGACGAAAGATATACAGAATTCCCAAAATTGTACAAATCTGTCGTCGTCTAGAAAATTTTAATTACTACAATATTTTAATCGCTAACTATACTACAATATGAACTTGATCATCCGTTCACCGGTAAATCGAAAGTATCCAAAATGTATCAAATCAACTCCAATTTCAAAATATGGCAAAATTTCCAGGGTGAAAATTATTTTAACAATTTTATTAACTTAGTAGTTATAACATTATTTCAAACCGAATCTACGCCAACCTATATCAACTCTTTACATACCTAACATTCACGGTTGGACTAAATTTCACCGACATAAAATTTAGATGAACTAAAATTATAATTAAATCAAGTAATAATAATATCAATCTAATATGTATAATATTATACAAACCACACTAAACATGCCTCAACTCGTCTAAGTACATCTAAACACGCTAACTGAAGCACGAAAGTTATTCTATTTTTACCTAATTTGCACGGAAACTACTAATGCAACGAACAACCACTAAGTTTTCACATCCGGCTTCTCAAATTTTCCATATTAATTCAATCTATGAGGCACTTGTAGTGCATTCGAAATTATACTGGAAAATTAATAACTGTAAAGTAATTAGGTTTCATATTTGTAAAACAAAACAAAAAAGCAACAACCATTATTGCTAACAATAAATTTATATAAAATGATTTACTTGTAAGATCCATAGAGAACCACTATCAACAATGCAACACATTACCATCCACACAATTCGCGGTTTCCACGGCAGTGTAGAGTTTATGCTACACTCACCAAGACGTCATTTTTCTATTCTAAATACAAAGATGGTTAATGGTACCGTAAAGAAAACTCGGCGCGCACCTAAACTATAGAAGAAGTCCTGATATGTATGAGTGGGACTTAAGGAAGAAGATTTCTGCAGCAGAAAGACAGATTGCCTACAAAGTAGTCTGCATTAGTGAGTTGGAGCTGGCCATTTTGCAAGACGAGGTCGAACTTCAGAATATTAAATTCACAAGAAAGCCTCTTCAAAAGCTGCCAATTAAATTGACGCATCCTCCTGAAAGCGCAAAGTAGAAACGATCAAAAGAGACCTGGAAGAAAGTTTGTACCAACTAAACAGGCACGCCAAGAGATCATCGGAGATTTGTATGATTATTTAACCGCTGGCACGAATTTAGATGAAAGACACAGCAACAAGGACGATGAAGTTGATTGACGCTATCAAAGTGGCAGAAACATGAGGAGTATGTGATTGAGAGTCTCTGGTGCGAGATCATTTCTCCGTAAACCCGAGCGAATGTAAGAGGGTTCCTGGCGCGAGCTAACTTCTCCAAAAACCCATGCGTATGTTTTTCTTTGATAGTGTCAGACTATTCGTCACTTTTGCTCTTTCATCTAAATGGATACCATTGTCTAAATAATTAACAGAGACTGGCATGAGTTCTTCGTACTTCCTTTTAGTGTGTCCAAATAATTCCATCATCCTTTTCTTCTTCAACGCTTTTCGTTGTGTTGTAGAAGGATCAGTTAATTTTACTGGTAGCTGCCGAAAGAGACTTGTGAAAGGAAAGTAAACAGTCTTTCTCAAGGCCCCCGGAACCTCCCCAAAAGGAAAGGAACTGGTTCTTCTCAGAGCCTCCATTTTGAATCATTACAAGATCGTCAACAGACAGACAGGTTTTATGAAAGCTACTTAAGTTTCCTGAGAAGGATCAGAATCAGTGTCATGAAGAAACTTTCATGAAACTGCTAAAGGAGCGAAAAAGGAAGTGGTTGATTGGAATTTGAATCCCATTTCACGGACAAAAAACGCGCCAAGGAGAAGGGTTCTTAAGATTTATCAGCTATTGATTCTGTCAGCTGATACTGCAGAAAATCATATTATGCTTTTGTAGATGCATCTCTGAAAGGATTTGAGAACCAAGAAGATCAACACCGTATAAAGAAACCGGTAAGTACATAGATTTCAGGTGTAATAGGATAAAAGCAGCAGATATACTGCGAGTTTATCCAGATATTGATGTACCATCCTTTGTCACCGAACTGAAGTTGTCGTTCTGGAATTGATATATTCAATGTATTTCGACAAATGGTGCCGGAGGTTCGGGCAATGTTAAGAAACATTAAAAGCTTGCTTCGTCTTTTGATAGTGGTGCAAACTTCATCATGTGAAGCTGAACGTAGTTTCAGTTCTCTGCAACGTAACAAACTCAAGTCAAATCAAACTAAATAATGTAGAAATACAAATAAAAATAAGAAAAAGATATCCCCCCAAACCGAGGAAAAAGGGCCTAGGTTTGTCTCCGGGAACTGAGCCAAGAAAAAAAAAATCCCTACTCCCCCTTCTCTCACTTTTTTTTATCTTTTTTTTTTTAGTAATATTGGAAATTATAAATGTGCAAAGGTCCTTCTGTCTCCGTGCGTCGACGCCGAGTCAGGGGTCGAGGCGGGGAGATAAACTGGGAATTTGCCTGCCCCAGTCCTGTGGAGAATTCGTTTCAAATTCGCTGTGCTCATCAAGCGCGAGAAGCAGGGCTGAGCAAATAATGCTGAGAGGCAGGGGTGGTGGAGAGCCCCATAAATAATAATAATAACAAAATCTCTGCAACGTCTCAAAACATTATGACAAAGCATGACACAGAAGAGAAAGAATAATGTTATGGTTTGTCATGTACATCAGGATTTCCTTGACATATTCAACCTGGAAGAGTTAGCAGATAGATTTGTTGCAGCCAGTGATCGTCTCAGAACAATATTCGGGCCAGTCAACTTGAAAGTAAGTAGATATGAATAGATTAATATTAATCCGAACAAAAACACCAGAGGTGCAAAAAGTGGAGCCAAGTTCTTTAGCCCTAAAAAGGTGTGAAATGGGAGACGGATGAGCCAAGTTCCTTGGTGACAGCATGTAACAGGAACAAAGGAACTTGGCGCGAGGTGGCAAGGTTCATGATCCTCAAGCTATAAGGGTGGTGGGGATCCTAAAACCCACTACGTCCATCGCCACCAACCCTAAGGCTGTTGCAAGCTCGCGCGAAGTTCCTTTGTTCCTGTTACATGCTGTCACCAAGGAACTTGGCTCA
>JAGDQP010004050.1:0-56601 GCA_022664845.1 Lepisma saccharinum | reverse complement strand
TTCACAGACCGCCGTCAAAAATCAGAAACTTACTTCGTCCAGTTAAAGACGACTTGGGTCTTAAGACACCAGGAGTATACTGCATTCCTTGTGAATGCGGAAAAACATACATAGGACAAACAGGACGAACAGTAGAACATCGATGCAAGGAGCATGAAAGATACATCAAGCTATTTTATCCGGAGAAATCAGGCCTGGCAGAACACAGCATAACAGAAGGACATAGAATTTTATTTTCTGACACTAAAATTATCTCAAAGAGCTCCAATTACTGGGATAGGATCATAAAAGAATCACTTGCCATACTACAAGAACCTAATAATGTCAACAGAGATACAGGATTTCAACTTAGTCAGACTTGGACACCAGTCATAAAGAAAGCATACATGAAAACGACCAATCAGCGTCAAGCTATAGGCCAACCAATCAGAGACACGGATTCTTAAGCTCCGCCCCCTATCGTTACTATATATAGTACACCTGAACTGGTCTCAGTACACTTGCCCTGAAGATGAGAACAATGTCTGTTCTTGAAACGTCGGCTCTATCGTCGGACTTCACCTGGCTGATATCCCGAGAACATCTATATAAAATACTCTTTAGTCAAACTAACCAATAATCAAAAAATAAAATTTTAAAAAAGTGCACTCAATAAGAGTTTAATTTATGTGCATGTAAAACGCAACTTCGAAGCAAATTTTATTGGATATTCTTTTTGATGGGGAATGGCCCAGTTACTTTATTTACACACATGCCTTTATATCCTGTATTACTAATTTATAATATTTTTCTTCTTGCAAACAAAGTATGTTTTTGTCAATTACCCGACTAAGATAAAGTTGCCTAAACACAATAAATTAAAATTTACTTGAATTTAACCTCAACTATTATGACTCTCCTAAAAGTAAGGTTTTTAATGTCACCCTGTTAAGTAGTTGCTTCAATATGAATTGGCTAGGTCTTTCGGAACGGCTCTCGAAATTACATCTCAACGACTCTTTGAGGAATGATCAAGTGCCGTTCGGAACCTATCCAATTCATATTGAAGCAACTACTTACGCGGGCGACATAAAAGACTTTAAAGTGAATTATAATAGTTGTAACTGGGTTCTCGGTACGTTTAAAATGACTTTATTTGAATTCAAATACTTGACAAAATATATATTGTAATGGGAAGTGGATCATTAGGTTAGTGTGTTAACACAACCATAATGAAAACAATCCACGAGTGGCAAGAATTATATAATGCTGGATAAACGATCTATGAAGCAGACAACACTAACACCAAGCGGTGAAGCTTGGAAACATTGGAAATACGCGTACCAAAATGGGATATAAATGGCCTGTCAAGAGCCTAAGAAGTTATTTACTTGCTTTGAATAGTGGTCACCTCTTCCTCCCTGACATGGACTGGAGTCAAAATGCTTCCTGACCCTCGACTTGGACTGGAGTCGGTAAACCTTAACCTTACTAATTTAAACTGGAGTTAGTATTCATGATCTAAACTCTTTTCACTCCGAAATTGCAAGTCGAAGATAATCACTATAGTAGAGGTAAACCACAAGTAAAAATTATACAAAAGCCTGTGTTTAAAACACTTATTTTAGTATTTGCAAAGTTGTTGTAAGTTATATAGTTATTAAAACTTTTATAATAAAACTTGGTATCAAATAAAACGTCAATAAGTGTGTTGCTCTATTATTTTATCACATAACCATAATAATAATAAATCCTAGGTCGTATAAACTCTACCTAATTTAATCGTATATATAAAAACTGTGCTACCACGTCATATACAATTCTTTCACTAACAGTACTACACCACAAAATCATTACGATATTGAAGTTAATTCCACAACTGAGTTTAACATCAGATCCAAAGTACATAAGCACATTAACCCAGTTAGAAAATAAGACATGCCTGGTTAAAGTAGAGGATAGGAGAAAGTTGAAATGAGGAGAAAAACAGAGCATCCACCATAAAGAAGTATAGCTGACATCAGCTCGGATACCCTCGGGGTCGCCACACCTGTACTCTCAAGAAGTCTGAGGGTTCTTGAGAGCTTCTTACAAAAATAATTACTTTAAGTACCTCATTCTGTGATCTTCAATTTACGAATTCAATGAAGGTTATTTTGCGAGTTTACAGAGTGAAGTTAATAAAGTGGAAATTTAAGTTAAAAATAATAACTTCCAAAAATATTCAGGTTTCTGACCGAATTCCAGTTTTTTTTTCCAGGTCCAAAATAAAATTCCAGGTTAATTCCAAGTTTTTCAGGTCAGTAGACGCTCTGCCATATTATGTGCGATTTCAATTTCACGTTGTGAGCATATGTTTATAGATTGAATCTAATGTAATACTCTAAAATCACATAGTTAACAATTTGAAGTGTGCTGATACATAATTGAACCAGTTTCTCTAGTACATCTGATTCCATATTATGTTTTTAAATTGAAGGCAGTCATTACTTTCGTTGGAATGTTTAAGAGGAATCGGCTTTACATTTTAAGTAAGTACACTACTACTGCAGCTATTTCTAACGTTTAATACATGATTTGTATTTGTTCCTGAATATCTTATAAATATTTGAACTTTGTGCACTGAAACTTTTATTAGTACCTACCTTTTTATTTCTGATTTCCAAGATTTGTTTCATATTTTCAAAATTAACAATTCATGAAAAAGAAATATCGTCCTGCAACCGAAAAAGGTCGGGCACCGCTCTTGGCCAAATGGAGGGATACGACCCAGAAAGTTGTTGATAAATTATAATGCAGACTGTCTACAGCAAAACGTTGGACATACCTGATGGAAATTCAACAAAAAGTGCGGGACAGCATTGAATTTGAATTTATTTTAAGGCCTTTATGCAACTATGGCTCAGGCAGTATGGATGATGAGGGGATGAATTGGTGGAATGAAGAAAGTGGGAGGAAACGGGAGCACCCCGAGAAAACCCACGCACACGGTGTTTGTCCACCACATGGCATGAGCAGGGATCAATCCGACGACACCTAGCACCAGAGGTGAGCGCTCTACCAACTGAGCCACCGTGGCCCCGGGACAGCATTGAAATTGTATTCCCTGTGACATGAACGGACATTACATTTCCAAGCCCAGTATAGCTTCTCTGTTTCTCATAATATTAAACGACAAGTACTTGAAACGATGGGAGCAACAGGCGACATGTACACTGAAAAACTGATCACTCGACTGGCTTGGAATCGTATCCAGGCCTTCCACGTGGCGTAGGTTACTCTCTCACCGACAGTTCAACAATCACCATTCTGAAAATCTTTGCACTTGCTTCCACACATATATATTAATGTTAAAGGAATTAACACGTACTAGCAACTGTGTTTACAAAAGTTTTGTTAATGTAACAGAGTAAAATTTCAGAATTAGAGAAGTAACTTGTGAATGAGTGGATCTTTGCTTACTTTTCAGAACATTAACTAACAGCCAGAACTTTGCTTAGTCTTCAGAATTTAATCAGCCTTCAGCATATTATTATTTTTCATATTCCAGTAATTATCAGGTTTTTTTTTGTTTTTGTTTTTATAATAACGAATAGTATTTTAGTATATATCTCACATCTTTTGTCGTTGTATATAACTACCTGTACATACAAGTCTTTGTAATTATAGTTTCAACCATGCCAGACACAAGCTTAATTTTCCTGATTAATGAGTGCATCATTGACATTGATAACTTTCGATGTTCTCTTGTTTTACAGGAAACAAACAGCCTGTCTTGGATAAGGAAAGAACCTCACGCAGTGACTTACTGCAGCTCCCGGGGACGATATCGACAACATAGGTAGCTTCTTCACCAACCTAACTTGCTACTGCTATGAGGTGATGTACCTTGTATGTCTCGTAACTCAATATTTTATGACAAACAGGGGCATTTACACACGGGGGCATCAGAACAATTTACTCGTTTTATAGAGGCTTACAGTCAAAACGGAGAAACATTGGGTCACACACTTAGGTGACAAATTATAGCAGAGAATAAAATAAGCAAAATGACTGGGTATCGCAGAAAAATAAACCGACTAATACAAACAAAACAGTATGACTGCCGGGTTCCTCAATACAAATGTACAACGTGCGTATGTAATGTACGCAGTTAGAACAACGGCGATCCGGAACAGAATTTAAACAAGGAAGAATTTGTGAAAGTCTTAAACAACAACTGTACCTGCGGTTTATTGGTATCGTATAGCTCGACGCAAGGAACTGGACTGCCTTCTCTTCTTCTTCTTTCTCCTGGTCCACTGGGTTTTGCTTCTTTATATGAATCCACTTTGGCTACCAACGACTTCCACTGTGCAGCGTAACTTAGCTCCTCAAAGAGATCGGACGCCTCTTCCGACCACATACTACCATCACTATAATAATAATGAAAATTTCAGTAGTCATTAATACCGTGTCCACTTTCTAATCGGGAAGTTTTAGTCGTGCTAGCAAGGTTGGGATCATTCAGAGTATTTAACTATGAAGTCTACTCTCTCTTCAATTACTCTAACGCTAAAGTTTTGCAGATACAATGAAAACTTCAGAAAGAATTATATTATTATTTCTTATATTTAGAGCGTAACATCAATTTAGTTGCGAATACTTAGCCTGATAAAATCGTTATTGTGAAGTCTCCAATCTTTCAAAACAGTAAGAATTATTTATCTTAATTTTTTCGGCTTCTTCGAAATCTTTGGCTCGCACCGGGATGGGTTAGGTATCGGCCAGGGCCTTACTTGAGGTACCATTCCAGCATTCTTCTGATGAAATTGATGGAAACCCCTCGAATACCTCAGTCAGGAAGGGCGGTCGCAGGGTTCGAATCCGCGTACCCACCCATTACCGATCCAAAGCCCACGACGTTACCGCCTGGACCACGAGGGGTGGGTTGCATCATTATTTTAGAAAAAATCGTGATATTTTCAGTAATGGCAGGGTGGAAATATAAGACTCCACAAATAAAATAGTTCAAGCCAACTAGAAAGAGCAAGTGTATGTTGCTGAATAAGAAAACAGGTTAGATTAGGATACTGATATTAAAGCATGCTTGATAGTAAAAGATCGCACACCTGAAGGAAAATCTATGATATCAATCATAGGTAAGGCACTTAAATGAAGAGTATATGAAAAAATTAAAGATCTCTCAGATGGTAAGAAACAGTGATTATGAGCCAAACGAAAATGAAAATTTGAAGTTACGTGAAGCTTGCGAGAAAGCAAAAATGTCGGGATCAATTGAAACTTGTACATGATTCTACGATAAGTAACATACTGGATATTGCATTTACGTGTCTACGAAGGTGGAGTCCTCTTTGCTGAATAAGGCATAATTTAATGTAGTCAGTGCACACTATTAATATTCTCATTCATTCTATTACCATTTTTCTATCGTCTTTCTTTTTAAAACTTCTTTCTTACACAAGTGTCGAGTATTAAATACTCCCTGAAGAAGCAGCGATAGGTTGTGAAACATATAGGAATAAACGTTATAGTTATACATTATTTACTGAAGGGACCTTCGAAGACAGGAATACAATATTTATGATAAGTAGCACCTCCGCATGATGTCATTATTTAGTATGTAATTACTTACTTCATTTGGAATTTTGATGGCCAATGCGAAAAAGGATTATTAGGCAGTTCAAAATACTTATTTCTAGTGCATCTAGTAAACGTATATTCGCGTATTTTTTTGAAGGCTAAAAGCGAAGCGTTTTGACAGTTGTATTAAGTTCAAAATAAGTACGAGAAACAAGTGAATAGTAAAATAAGAACCGATAACAAAACGAAGTTCTGAAACATTTCCTTTGATGATTTGCTTACTAAGGAAGATATAAAGGCATGAATTAACCGTATTGTCCTCGAAGTAATTGCGTTGTTGAGATCGGAAATAAGTTTATTCTTGATATGAGCAGAATGATATTATTGGATGCGGAAAAACCTCTTGAACTTGGGCTGAAGCTACGGTGGTGTAAAAGGTAGACTTCGTTCTTAAGTACGCAAGACATGGCTCATACTTTACTGCATTTTGAAAGTGTACAAGTTAAGAAATAAAGAGTACAGTGACATGGAACCAGAACGGATTATGAGGATTCCAGAAGTCGAAGCCGTACTGAATGAGGAAGGAACAGAAGGTAAGCATCACAATGTACAAGAGCGCGACACGCCAAGCAGCAAGAAGTATTACAAGCAACACACGAAAACAGCTGAAGAAGAACCGAAGATGAACTTAGAGCATAAGGAATGAGAAGATCGGAACAAGTGAGAAACAAGAAACAGGTAAATTTAATGTTTGCAGTGTTCCGAAAAATTGTAAGAAACTGTGAGTTTAAAGTTTAATGAACAGTGGATAGGTTACAATCATTAGAATTATGTTAGGTTTGGACATTAGTACCGAGAAATGAGCATAATGAAAGTTAAGAGCAAATGGGTATTTTCTGTAAAAGAAAACGAGAATAGAACGATAGACAGAAGAAAAATCAGGTTAGTTGATGTCAGTTATGATCTAAAGTTAGGTTTTTCTCTCATTCCCGCTCTGAAAATGGAATCCTTACCTACATTAATAATGTCAGAAGCTTTTTTTTTTAAAGTATGACGTACAAGCAGCATATTTATATGGCAATAGAAAAGAGGATGTTTACATGGAACAATCAGAATGCTTCATAAAACGACTGCAATCTGGTGCATACTGGAACAAGGAATTAAACAGCATAATGCACGAAATAGGATTCCAGAGATTAAGAGTGATCTGCACAAGACATGAGTAAATAAATAGTATGTTTAGGTAGGTATATACGTTGACGATTTCCTAGTCAAAGACCTGACTACGTTACTATTAGTATGGCACTAAATAAACTCACAAATGTAAGTACGTTGAGTTACAAGAGACCAGAAAGATAAAGACATTTCTCGGTCTTCAAATAACAGAGCTCAAACGCTTATGACTTACCTCAAAAGAAATACGTGCGAAAAATACTTGAGAACTAAAACTTGCAAGATCATAGTCATATTAACGCAAGAAGATTTACATAAAGTTTTAGACCATTTTGGAAATTCCAAAGAGGTTGACAGTACTAAATACAGAGAAATGACACGTTCACTCACGTATTTATCAGTAGTAATAAACTTTATACAATATTTAATGTTAGCCATCTGTTTAGGTATTGTAATGATCATTGAGATATGCATTTAGCTGCAGTGAAAAGTTTTTCGATATTTCAAAGGAACGAAAATTATTGTTTAACATATTGTATAGAAAAAAGAGAAAATTATCAGTATGTTCATCTGAACATAGTTGGAACACACCAAAATATGCCAAATTCAATCAGAGTTTGTAACCAAATTGGAAGTTCTGTAATTAATTGGAAAAGAAACAACAAACACTGGTAGCTATATCTACATGAGAAGCAGAATTAATTGTATTATGTGAAGGTGTATTAACGATATGAATTTTTAAATTTATTTAGGCATCTATGACTCAGGCCATCTGAGAGGCGAAAAGGATACATAATTTATTATCACAATTAAAGGAATGTTTAGAAATTCCACTGACTGTTTGTTAAGCTCACTTACACACGAGCGGAACGGAAGACATGCGGCAGCCGCGCAGCTTCTGCACGGACAATTCACACGGACTGCGTCTTGTCTGCGAACACTCTGCGGAAAGAAGGCGTTAAAGGACGAATCTCATTAAGCAAGCTCGTTGCAATAAATTAACGTGTTATTTCTGACAATTTATCCATTACGTAATGGATTTTACGAGTAAATTTGAAAAGTGCATGAATTTTCGCGTTTTTCTACATGTGCGCAGTCTCCTGTCCCCCATAAAATCGCACATAATGGTGGAAGAAAACAAGCGGCTTCCCATTCGGGAGGTCCTGCGTTCCATACTAGCAGCCGACCATCTTGACAGGTTTTTCCGAGTGTTTTCTCAGACATACCGTACCAGACAAATCCTGGGATGGTATCTTGAACATAGGCTCTGACCTACTCTTGCATCCCTTTCTCTACTCTTTCCTGGCCTGAGCTATAGATGCCTAGAAGCCATAAATAAAATTTAATTCAATTAAAACGAAAGAAAAATACGTTACACACAAGCGCGCGTGGCCTCTAATGTGACTTCTGTACAAACATCTGAAACGTTACTTTTCAGAAAGAGGAGAGGAAGCAATTTGTGTAATCAGTGAACATTATACCGTGTATAATGGCCCGTAAAGAACTAGCCGAAGCCGTATGGGCGATGCGGAAGGTATGCGAAAACGTTCCACGGCCGCAGAGTTTTCATTGCTGTGTGAATCACTCCATTTACTTGAATGCTCCATAAGATACCGTGTGGCCGCCGCACGTTTTCCGTTTCGCTCGTAAGTGGGCTAAGGCAGATAGCAGAACTACCATGATTAGCTTACGAAAAGTGATGTAAGTAACACACACAGAGAAAATGTATTATTTTGCAAAATATGAGTTCTCAAAAGAGAATATATATCTAGGACATGTACAATCATACGAAAATTAAGAGGCAGGTATTTTCACTAAAATAATAATAATAATAAGTAGAAAGCCTGAAAGTGTACGTGACAAGCTTAAATGAATTCAGTGTTAAATAATAATAATTTTAAAACATCACAATCGTCCGAAAAGACCCAAGTGGATGATTACTAGTACGTAACTGGCAACCATGCGTCACTTCTACGTATTGGCAGGTAGAAGTCTGTGCAAGATTAAAACTGGGTAAGGAGAGAAAATCCGACTGTCGCAATCCATTGTAGGCTTCTACGATTAAAAATGAATGTTCCACACATACATCAAGCCACATACTCATGCCTTCTACATTTTTTTCCTTAGTCTATCGTTATTACGCATAACGTTATAATAATTTTACATATTTCCAATGAATACTTAAGCTGCCATAAGTATAAGGTTTACTATGAACAGAACATTTAATCTGGTAACTTAGAATAGATTCTTTTCGTATGTTCTAACACTAAAATAACACAAAATTGTACAATGCCTCGGAGACACGTTGCTAAAACACTTAGCACAACGTTTCGTTCACTTGAATTCGGCTTCATTGCGTCAGAAAGATTCAATGATGACACTTCCACTACACTGAAATCAACATAAGTAGAAGTTAGTGAAAGAAGAATGGATGTGAATCCATTTTGTAAACACCACGTGTCACCATGATCTAAGCTTAACAACTAATCTACCTGGGAACATTGTTAAAAACAAGTTGCTCAATATTTCGCTCGATCCAATCGAACTTCTTTAGGTACGAACAAGTCCCAAATAGTCTAACTTACATTACGTATGTTAAAATTACCGTAGGTAGAAGTCAAAGGAAGGTTAAAAGAGAACTTAAAAGGGTTAAAGAAATTCCCTTTTAACGTTCCTCTAACTCCTTCCTGACACTTGAGTTTTAACGTAGTATAAGTTTGATCATTTGGGACTTGTGCGTACCTAAAGAAGCTCGATTGGATCGAGCGAAATATGGAGCAACTTGTTTTTAACATGTCCAGGTAGCATTAGAAAGAATGGATAAAAAAAAAAAAAAAATACCTTGGTCTGACTTTAGCAAGCAAGCATTCAATTGCTTGAAACCTTAATCGAAGAAAATCTGTCCTTAATTCAAAGATATCTTTCTTCTTTTGGTAGCCTGAGTCTCCGTAATCCACATAGTATAGGGAGACTTTAGTTTCGCTTTCATCATAGTCATCTTCCTCAATGCTGACAATTTCAGCTCGATACCATTTATCATCAAAACTAAATGGTGCGGCTACAATTTGCCCAATACTAATCTGAAAGTATAAATGAAAAGTAATTAGAAATAAGTATGCCATGAACAAATTTCACAGTCATCACCACTGAAACTAAGTAGGTTTTATTCTTAAATTTCTAAATCTAGTGTTAAGCGGATATAAATGTTGAGGAACAAATATTTAATGAATTAGTCAGACATTCTTATAGAAAGATAAAATGTATTTTATTTTTTGTCACTACTGAGTATTTAAAATATTCTTCTATTATCTTTTATTAAAAAAAAAAAAAGTTCAGTACCGACGTTTATATTCAGCAGCGAAAAAAAATGTTCTGCATTATGTGTAACGGCTTTGGTATTTCGTATGTAGATGTCTTCCACTATGAATGAATCATTAGTAGCCCTCACTAGCAAGTACTAGACTTTAATTACCGCTGATTTCCAAGTTACCAAGATGGTGGACTGGGAAAACATATTGACAGCATTTTATATATATATATATATATATATATATAAAGATAATTTCAGTTTTCTCAATTTCAAGAGCAAACTGTACCAATAAATGACTACTCTGAGGAGTCCCGAGTTGTATAACTTCGCGCATGACATCAAATGATGCAACAAAAAAAAAAGCCACTTTTCTCCACATCACCATGCATCGAGTTGTACTCAAAAGATTTAGCAAGTACTAAAGAGATCACAACATTATCATATGCTGAAATGAAGGGAGTTTTGTTTCACTTGTCACACTGACACTAATTTAAAAATAAAATCTACGCGTAATCTAGTAACTCAAAGATCAAAGTCTCTTCGGATCAAACAAGAATATAGAGAAATAATCATGTGCTTACAACTGGCACAACCAAGAGAGACAATCATGTAAAGTGTCAATACGAAGCGATGGTCGCTGAAATACTAGGGATCAGTTTGTACCATTATACATTCTCAATGATTCGACATGTAAACGGCTCCTCTCAGAAGACAATTTGGCACTGAACCTCGCTATCTCGATAGCAGAACACTTGAAACTACTGAAAGCTACAATCAAATCAAGTGAAATATTTCCAAATGTGATCTGAGCCACAAATACACGCTGTATATAGATACGCAAATCACACGTCCAACAAAGGAGGATCTACGCAATTAGCAAAAGTGGACTATGCCAATATCTATTTGCCGGCCGGGTAGCCGTGCGGTCTACGGCGGTAGATCAACGACTCGAAGGTCCCGGGTTCGAGTCCCGGCAGGGGCACGGGTGTGGATCTTAATGGCTACAGGGTGAATCGTAACGGGTCGAAGTCCAAAGTTACTAGACTGGCCCATATAAAAATAAGTTTACCAAAGGGGTTTTTTTTTTAACCAATATATATAATTTTACCATACACTACCTACGTCATCATCTCAACAGATGCCTTGCTGCAAACATACGTGTACCTTCTGCCACTCTCGATGACATATAATACAAGGATAGTTCTTATAAAAATCTACAAGATGGTAAAAAATTTGCTTCCTCACAATATATGGTTGAATCGACAGTCCATCATATAGCTGAATCGGTAACTCCGTGTTACCTTGGGTCAGTGGTCGACACCTAACATATTAGAAAATGCACGCTACTTCGAAACAAGAACAATGTTCCATGGGGCAATCATCTGAACAAACACGAGACAAATAACCTCCAACTATTGAAGTTATGACCTATTGAACTTCCTACCCATGTAATGATCTTCACTTCTTGAATATTCAAATAAGTAAGTGTGACAAGTGAACATAATAACTGACACACAATACCAAGTGGAGGAAGGACAAAACAGTAACTTAAAACACTGCGATAGATGAAGACCTTGTCAATCTCAATATTCCCGTATCTGCACTTATCCGCTTGCTGTTTAATAGTGCAAATATAATTTTCTGTTGTCGCATCTGTTGAAATGTATATCTTTCAGAGACAAAGTTTACACTGAGAAACTCTGTATTATTGTTTGTACAATCTGATCGTACTCTAAGTCATGCAACAATACCAGGGACCTCTACGTTTATATCTAACGTCATGTGCTTCGCAATGCACAATGAAGCGTTCTGTGTAGTTTTGAATTGTTTTTACATGAGGCGTATTTCTTTCAACTGATACATACGATGCTGGTGATGCGATCGATTCAAGTTAACTGTTATGTCAAACATTTGTTGCATGGATTCTGGAACCGCTCATCGCCATACTGTCAACATTGAGAGGGAGCGGATTTTGATGACACGTCATATTTCCCCTCCCCCCTACATCCTACGTAATACACGCAAATATAAAAATTCTAGATACGAGATGCTTACTACAGAAATGTACATTTTTAGGCCATTTTTTTTAAATTTTAAAAAAAGAAATGTTTTTGAATCGTGAATATGGGAGTCAAATATTTAAAAATCTCAGTTTGAAGCTGGAGCTGCAAAAAATTACGTCATTTGTGCATACGCACTGAACTACTAATAAGATGGCTGGAGCTCAGGTTAGTTGCAGAGCGAGGAATCCCGAACGTCAGTATGTGATGTCAGCTCTCATCAATAAGTATTTGGCTGTAATTACTCGCTAATTTTGAAGTTCTGTTGATATATTCTGAGAGAACTTTCAAGTCGCCATATCCGAATACAAAAATAATGACCCTGATCCTACTATTTTATGCACTAGCGAAGAGTCTGTTGGTACATTGTATGGAATGAAAAGTAGGACGCAGTCAAATAAACAGACTTCTGGGTCAAAAATTGCTTCAATCTGATGGGATCCTCTCATAGTTAGACTGCAAGAACTTATCTAAAAATTTCGTGTTACTAGAATATACATCCCTTTGTGGATGTTAACAACACAAATTTCATGGATCCGGCGAGACTTCTTCGCTAATCTTCACTCCAACTGATCACGTATACACTAACAAGTAGACGTATAAGCATCGAGAATGGATTTTCTGACCGAACATTCACAGCTGAAATCTGTTATGGAAGTAACAGTAAAACAACTTTAAAAAACATGATACCTGAAACTTTTTCAAGATAATCGATTCTGACTTTGACAGTTGACCAAAATTATAAAATAAACTACATTCTAAGCCGTTGTGAATTGTTGACTTCATGGAACAAAATGGTAGCTATCCAAAATTTACGCTGACTTTGCATAAAATAAACTGCACATAGCATCCATTTTGCTAACACCAAGCGTCATTATTTCGAAAACTTAAACAATACAAAGAAGATCCTTGGATACAATGCAAAAAGACAGAGGTAAATATCAATGCTATTATTGGGTAGAAGTCGGTAAACGGTTGATAAAGTACGCATGCCATTACAAGCGGAATTTGAATGTAAATTAACACCGCATAGCGCGTTTTAGGTCCCTTGATAGCGAATATATAGGAAAAGGTACCTGCTGATTGTGTCCGTCCGTCTGTCCGTGTCCAGAAATTAAATCTCAGGAACTACAAGCTGTAGAGAGATGCTTGAGGTGTCGTAGCAAAGATCTTGACTAGACTACCTCAGAGCCACCGGAACAGTCTTCACTGATGCAGTAGTTAAGTGTTGTCAACCAATTAAAAAATCAACAGTTCAAATTGCTTCCATTCAGTTAGACATAGCAGCACCAAACTTGGCATAAACATTATTTGACTTACACACACAAATTATTCGAAAATTAGGAAATTGCCAACGAAATATTTGTGTTTCCACCTAGCAAGTTTTCTCCGAGATGTTTTAGCACAGCAAGATGTAAGGAAAGAATGATTCGACTTAATCTCGGTAGAATGAAAATTCTCAGGTTTCTAAATAAAAAACTATAACATTCCTTTCCATCATTAAATGTTTTTGCTGGTTAAAATGGTGATATTTTTCGTTAATTTTGATACGTTCATTAAAGTGAACGAAATGTTAACAGTATTGTCTCACATTTTAGAAAGACGCCCTCTACCATTATGTAAAGTAGTAGTAGTAGTAGTAAAAAAAGCGTAAAATAACAATGTTTAAAATATAGTAGTTTAATAAAGTTGTGGAGTTAAAGGATATGAAATTTGCATAATTGAATTTTAATTACCATAAATATTATTTATATTGTAGAGGAAAGTATAGAGTATTTAAGGTCATAATAAAGTATCGGTATCAAATATCGAGAAATTTTGGTATCGACCTATCTCTAGTTAATAGTTTAGAAAGCAACAGAAAACCTAGAACTTTTAGTATTTTCACCTAAAAATTTGAAATTTTGACTTCAATCCGCAGACTGAAGATATCGTTTCACAGAGCTGTTTCTCTCTTTCTCTCTCTCTCGTCAATAAGGACCACCAACCACATTTTGAGCACTAGCCACATAGCGATTTCGAAAAATGGTTTTGCAGCCCACCCTAGTGAACAGTGAAGTGTTATTCTGTGTGTTAATGTCTAAAAAAAATGTTTATTAAAACCTCTATTTATTTATCTACCTGTCCAGATTTAATTTTAACTTATATTTATACATATAATGCTTTCATGAACTATTCTCTCGATATGTAGTATGGACGTATCTTTTATGCTATGATGTGTGTGTTTTTTAGGTGCTGGGACAGTCCTGATACTGGATTCTCCTATTGTGCGTTCCCAATATGTTCCTTGAGCCGGACTCAGAGGCTGCGTTTTGTTTTTTACCTATGTACTGGCTATCACATTCAAACAAACCCCGCTACCTTCCTTTATTATTATTATTATTATTATTATTATTAAAGGAGGTACTTGCTATGTCCTATGTGGTCTTTATTGAGTTCTGACTTCAATACTGATCCTGTTTCTCTAATTTGAAATGCTGGAGTTGTATTAACGTGTTTAACAAACTGATCCATATGATTAAACTGGAACCTTTGCGCAAAGAAGTTTCTTCAAAACTATGTACTTACGCTACTAACCCTAGTGTATTATAATACACACGAGATCAACGGAAATTAACAGCGTCAATACGTAATTCTAATAAATTAGATTTTGTGAATATGTTTGGCCATTCATGAGTTTTTTTTATTCCATCGGCTCAGATCATATTCATAAATATTTATTTTTGTTTGTTCGATGTCGTCTTTAATAAATTTACAATCACACCTCAAGTGCCTGATTTCTCCAAACTTCTTTTCTGTTATATGCATCGTTTTGAAACTGCACACAGGATTGACACGATTTCAGATGTATAAACGTAACCTTACCTAATTTCTGCCCTCAAATCTAGTAGACTCTTCTAAATCATTGCAATTGCAGGTACGTTGTCCAAAATATTAGCAAATATTTAAGAGTCTACTACATTTAACGACAGAAAATTAGGTTAGTTTAGGTTGTGTACATTAAATAATGTGTAAGTCTACTTGTACTCTTTCCAAGCTAAGTAAGTTTTATAGGATCGACTGAAAAATTTCTGCAACTTCTTTGCAGAATCTTTTTGGAATGAATAGGCACTTTTATCTTTTTCCCCACGAAATCCTAGATCGTGATGCGTAAATATAACGTTGAAGAAGTACATTTGCTTACATGTTAGACTTATGACGTTAAAATATGTGATATTACGATGTTTCCGCAACTACGAATGGAACTAATGATCGGACAAAAAAATCATTAAAAGTCCACAATGATGTAGTTTGAATACATTACGTCAACCTTCACGTACTTTTGCTACGTGTCTTTTTCATAAAAGTGGGAGTCTTTATGTAATTAAGTCTTCACAGTTTTAAAGTGGTACTGATTTACTGCTAGGAAAGTTTGAATTCCACGTCTGACAGGTTCCACTTTACTTATTTACTATAATATAGTATGTATTACTGCAATAGGCCGATGTAAATTATTACGGGGAGAAAGCTCTAGTACAGCCTACACACTAGAAAAGAATTGTTATAGCAGTCATCTTAAATTAAAGTTACGACCGTAGGTTCTTTTGAAGAGACTAGGCTTATTAAATATTTATAATGCAGCTTAGTTATAATAAATGTCTTGTTATAACACTAAAGGCAGGAGACTAAAGATCTTACACTGTCTTGTAGTTGATATGCGCGTTGCGAATTTATTATGCTATTTACACGTAACAATCTTAAAATAGGCATGCATAAGTTTCATATGTCATATACCTGTCCTGTTTACATACAGAATTCCTATTCTTCATTTACAAAACGAACAATCCCTTTTTGTATTAAATATTTACTTTATCACATTTGTGATATTTATCTTTTCTTGACTACAAACATAAGACAAAGGCATACTGTGTAACTTGATTGTTTAGTTCCCCAAGATACGTATGCATCTTCTCTTAACCTTTTTTATCAATCACTGCAATTACGAGTTACTTGATTCTCCTTCCGCGCTACCTTATTCAATGTACACAATGTTGTTACTATTGTCAGGAAATTGTCATACTACGTATGTCAAACTCTTCCCGAACATCGTTGTTCGCATGGCCACATCGAAATTACAATGCTTGTATAACAACTTTTAGAACTTTCCGCTTAGTTTGCTGTGAAGAGCTTACTTTGCTGGATCCGACAACGAATACGCTGTAAAAATAACACGTATGTCAGAGAGAAAGGCACTACTTATTAAAAATTCACGTCAGCACAAAAGAAACTGTTCTCACCTCAGCTACAATGTGTAGCTGCTTATTCTCTTCAAGTCTATAGTATTCAGTCATCTGCTCAACAAGACGATCCAGTTCAACTGCTCGTGGACCAATAACCTGCGGTAAGAAGATAAAAATAATTAACGAACACCAGAATCTTTGCAAGTAGATTGATTATACAGGATCTTCCAAAGAGAATGACTGCATTTCGAACAAGATGTATATACTAAAACCAGATGTCATTTTATGTAGTAACATAAATGTTTGTCACGTTCGTAAAACTGCAACATGCACTCCCATAGTTGGCCTCAACCAAATTTAAAAATATGAGTGAGATAATTGTATACTCAATCCACGGTATGCGCCAATAACTCAAAAGTTTATCAAATCCCTTTCTTTGATGAGAAAATTGTGCAGATATTTATTCGTAGACACGCTCGAACTTTAGGCATTTTACAGTTTGATGGCATTAACACATTAGATGTGAAGATTTGGTTCCACTCATAGTGATTATTTTTGGACGTGAATTATCAAGAACTGTGGATTGGAAGAGAAGATTGTGGCTTCTTTTTACGCGATCATTCACGAAAGTACTTTTTTTTTCTAGTATGAGGAATACAACAATGAAGCGGAATATGAAGTGATCGTTTGAAGAAAGCGATACTAAATAACTCTTGTGAGAAAAAGATGACTATAACTACCGTAAGAAGTACTACACAATATCCTAAAACTCAGGATTTGTTAACAATCAACCGAGACTTAAAAATACAAAGTATTTTCCTTGAGACTACACTCCAGACAGATTTTTAATTTACTGCCAATTTTCAGAACGAAACATATCCCCAAATTAAAGTACTAGTAACGCAGTACACTTACAAACTTACTCTGCTTATTTAAGATACTACTCCTTTTCCTTACGCAATACATTTTCTAACGAACGAAACCCTCACATATGACGGAAAAGTTGTGCTTTGAGAAAGTCTTCGCGTCTCTAAATAAATATTTATATTTTTACAAATGACTAGCGACATCAGCAAACAAAATACCACAAATCTTGAATCAATTTCATCTTGCCGTGTGATGCGCACAATACACATTGCACAACTTGACTAATCTTGCTGTTAACAGTATGAAACATTTAGCTTCGAAAAGCTTCCTCCGTTTATTATGTAACTATTCTACTATTTTGTATAAGCTCTTTCACAGTTCTTACTTTCTTTCTACAGATACACACGGTCGAAGCCCATGTTTAAAGTTTTCAAAGTAAAAAAAAAAAAAAAAAAAAAAAAAAACTACCTACCCGATCGCATATATAAAAAGACAATAAATTTGATAAGGAGCTTGAATTACAGAAGTCTACGCAGATTTCTACTCTTCTTACAGCACTTGAAGGTTCATCGCTGCAAATGTCATATTCACTTGTGGTCTTTGTTATGTGTGAAATTTATCCTTCAGATCTAATTATCATTTTTTTTTTTTATTTTCTGAAAGATACTTTTCAAGATATCTAATTAGAGATTCCTTGTCCTTCATGCGCGTTTAAATGACTATCGACGTGACCTTAAGATGGCTAACAAAATTCAGTCCACTGAGTTATTAACTTTGATTCAGTTATCAGTCAGTTTAGCCATTTAGGTTTATGTTACTACAAACATTTACTATTTGATCGTATCAAATGTATGGGCGCATCTCCAACATTTACCTGCCTAACGGGAATATCACTGTTTGCTACTTTTACAAATTTACTCTTCATTCAGAATTGTTTTGTAGTTATTTCTACTGAATCAGTAATCTCTTACCTGAAGCCAAAAACGGCCAGGGCTCTCAACAGCTGAGACATAGACTTCCAAAAAGCCATCACTACCCGTTGGGACTAGTCTCTCGGACGGGTGATCTTCAGCTCGATCAGACTGAGAAAAAAAAAAATAAATAAAAAAAAAAAAATAATACTAGAAACAAATAGTATACATAATACTATAAAAAAAATCAATTCGAAACTAAACAGGTGTCTAAAATTAAACAATAATAATAATAATAATAAAATAGTTTTAATACAGGGTGTCTACACAATTCACAGAAGCTAAATTGATGATGACTTGCACGCAACAAAAATATGAAGAATTGTTGTGATCAGCTAGGGAACGGGTGGCCACACCCGAATTCACAGTATATGAGCTCCCTGGTTAACTCTTAATCCATCCTGCTGTAACATTAGAAGTTCAAGACATCGAACATGCTTCAAATGTATGAGAATACTTTTTTCAGCAAATATGAGAAAATGGTAAAACAGCTAAAAATTACTTGAATGAATTCATGACCTGAAACAAAGGTTCAAATAAGGTTGGTTAGGTCAAAAGTAAAGGGTGACCGACGCAGTAGCTTGAACACGAATTTCTGTAAGCACCCCCTCGATCAAATTGAGCAGAATACGGAGAAATCCTATAGTTCCCTGATTTTTCTCTACCTCTACTCGTGTTGTTAAATATTATAGCAGAAACGCGTAAATATCAAACGAATAAGAGAACTGAGAAAACAGAAACATAGACGAGTTACGAACTTCGCTCACGTAAGTTCTCGTCACTATTCGACTATTTCATATCCAATAAGTTTTATACTTCACCTAAGTCTTAATTTTCCTCCCATGGTGGCAATTCAGAGCAGTCGACAAGGGATAAAAGAGAGTTTTTCAAGGAAAAAGAAGGATGGTAAGTAGTTGATGTTCTCATTCTATCTGATTTTCCCAATTCATTTATCTTCAACTACTGTCAAAAGTAGAGGTTACTCTGTGGCTAAACAGCTGGTCACTACCAAAAAAACTATGCAACAATACCAACTACACTACCTGACTTTTTAAGGCATCTGGTAAACTTGGATAAAGGTACCGGTCGTTATTTTCTCTTCCACGTCCACGGACGGGTGTTCGCCGAGGGACGGATTTGACTTTTACACTTTTGACGGATTTGTATTACTGCCTGTCTAGCTCACATATATGAATAAAATAAACTAAAATTTAAATTTATAATGAATTAACACTTACTGTTACTACTACTAAGGTTTAGAAACAAAGATCGAAAATATCTTAAACAGAAGATAAGAGAAAAACAGGAAGACAAATAACATACCAGATCTATACAAAGAGCGTAAAATCGATAAAAAAAAGTTTTATCAGTCGAGGTTAGGGATGACTAGAAATAGAAACAAACGTGGTGATCTTCAAGCAGATTCAAAATTGTCGATGTGTGGAAAAGTTATTTCGACGAACTTCTTAATATACATAACGGAGAACAGAGGAAGTTGAAATCTATACCACAGAAATGTGGATACCCGAACCCAGCGAGATCCAGATAGAAATTTCGATAAAAGAATTCAAAAATTTCAGATCACTAGGACAACATTCCAGCTGAATTAATTAAAGCGGGAGGGACGGGACTAATCAGTCAAGGAACTACATAAATTGATAAGTGATATGGAGAAAGGACGAGCTTCCGAAGGAATGGAAAACCTCAATAATAGTTCTGGTTTATAAAAATGGCGATAAAATTGGCTGTAATAATTACCTCGGAATATTGTTATTCCCGACATGTTACAAAATGTTGAGTAATATACTGCTAACATGCCGAAGTGTATAAAGCTATTCCCTGCGCGATGAGCACGCACCGTGGTGTGGAGGTAGCGTCCCATGTATTCTCGACCTACGGCACGAATTGAGGTAGACAACCCCACACTCGACGGCCTTTACCTCTCAAAGTGCCCAGGAATACCAAGGACACTCTGGTACTCAGTTTGATAGGAGGCTGAAAGAACCAGGCATGGGAACATTGCGAGAAAAGTCTTGAGTGTCCTGGCTGGGATTTGAACCCGGGGCGTCCGATTCGTAGTCAGACACGCTGCCACCTGAACCACGGTGAATCCTGTTGGTGATCACCAATGTTGATTTAGAAGAAACATATCCACTTTGGACCAAATTTTCGCCTTGAGACAAATCTTAGAGCAGAAATGGGAGTACAATGGGATTGTACACCAGCTGTTCATTGATTTTAAGCGATCTGGAATTCCGAAAAAAACTTATTCTGCTAGTAAGGATGTGTCTCAGATACCCCATAAGCTTAGTACGTATAAGTAATAAAATAACATGTCAGATAGTTTCGATATTTACAACAGATGAAACAAAGTGATGCTTATTCACTACTACTGTTTAACTTTGCGTTAGAATATGCGGTATTCAAAAAAGGGACTAATATTGAATGGACTGAACCAACTGGTCGTATACGCGGATGATGTAGATTTAATAGGAAACGAAATAAATGCACTACAAAGTAACACTGATGTCTTACCAGAAGCTTGCGATGAGATAGGTCTACAGATGAACGTAGAGAAAACAAAATACATGATAACACGAAGAAGCACAGGGAATGAAGGAATCAGTCATATAAAAATTAAGAATAAGATAACAGAGAAAGTAAATCAATTTAAATATCTGGGAGCATGTGTAACAAGCAAAAACGAGGTCATGAAAGAAAGAAAAAGTCGCACGGCATCGGGCAATGCATTCTGTCCAGAAACTCCTAATTTCGCGATTAATATCAAGGAAGTTGAAATTGAAAACACACATAACGGTTATTCGGCCAGAAATACTTTATGGCTGCGAAACCTGGGATTACGACCTAGCAGATGAAAATAAATTACTGTTTGAAAATAAAGTTTCAGGGAAGATACGGGTCGAAACTGGATGAGATGACCGGTGAATGGAGGTGACTTCATAATGCATGACTACGGATTATACGATTCATCCGATGTTGTAAGAATAATGAAATCGCGACGACTAAGATGGACAGACAATGTAGCTCAATTGAGGGGAAACGATTATATTCCATAGTGGATGGAAACCGGAAGAACAACATTAGAAGTGATCTTCGAGAAGTAGGCGTTCGTGATGATCGTGTACTGGATATAACCCAATGGCGAACGTTTGTTAATGCAGTGATGAACTTGCGAGTTACGTAAGTCATAGAGTGAGTGAGTTAGTCTTAGTACTTGTAGAATCCCAACGCTAGTAGACCGCATTCACCTTCTTCGATGTTTACAAAATTGAGCTGAACGAGGGCTGACATTTAATGCAATGTTTTAGAAGCTTATTTGAGTCTCATTAGTCATTACCATGAAAACGGTAAATGTTTTAACATTCCAATTTGGTTGAAGCCTTTCCCCTGCGTGAGTTCGTCAAGTTTGGTCAGATTTGGTTTAATCGTTCATTCGTTATGATCGAATATATATATATATTTAATAACTGAGTCTCGTTGCAATGCAAACGGTAAATGTTTTAACATTCTAATACGGTTCAAGCCTGAAGAATATTTCCCTACAGCATTATATCAAGTTCGTATGTCATGCTAGATTAGCATAGTTACAATGGAAACAACAAACGTCTTGACATTCTAAAACGATTAAATCCTTAAAAGCGTTTCCCTACACCGTTATGTCAACTCTGGATATGTTTAATACAGTCCAAAACTTAAGACTAGTGTTCTATGTATTCGTACACAGCTTGAAGCGAATTAGTTTAACCGTTCTTACATTTCGATCAAACAAAGGAAAGCCGGGAAGGCAATTTCAGGTAAATTTAAGACAAATGAAGGAGAAAAAAGGATTACTTACAGCTTACTAACGCATTAGATCACACATTTTCACATAAAAAAGTCACTATATTTCGTGTATTCACACTTTTTCAAGTAGAGAGGAAGAGAGCGAAGTTCAGGTGTTCACAAAGTACAAGTTTGAAGAGACAGTGGCGACACGTGGCGGACAAAACATCAAAACTGGAGAACAACTGACTGCTGTAGCGCGTAGATATCCGGAACTTGAAATAATAATAACTGAATAGCGTGTAAGTACAAGGTGGGATCGTGGATGGAAATGTGTTGAAAATGCAGAGGAAAAGGGGGAAGCTTAGAGTTATTGAAGGTTATATATATATATATATATAAATGTTACCATGAAAACGTTAAAAAACTAATACGACTACACTATGAAAGATTATCTAATCTACTCTATCACCATGCCAGTATTGGTTGAACTGATTGAACGAGCTGGTGAGCTTCTAACGACGGAACCTACATTTGAATTTACTTTATGGCCTTTAGGAATCTCAGGCTCAGGCCGGGATAGAGTGGAGAGACAAGATGTTGAAAGGTACCAGTCAGGGCCTAGTTAGTAAGTACCACCCCGACAATTGCCTTGTACGAATTCTGGGAACCTTCCCAGGACCTTCCAAATGCTAAGCCAACGCTCTACCAACTGAGCTACGACCGATCGGTAACGAGACCTACAGTGTTTGGTAAAGTGGGCTCCGTTCAATGGACCGGGGGAGAATTGAGCCCACGACCATGCTAACCTCAAGGCAACCCCGAGGTCAGTTTTGGTTGGAATCGGTCGAGTCGTTCTTACGTGAAGTGTGAAAATGTGCTAACCATGGGAACCATAAAATCTATCGCCAATCAGAAACTTCTTTAACCTTCTCCAGTACGATCACAACTATTATGAGAAAAATTGTGATCATCAGTCCAAAATTCTCCCATTTCTGTCATGGTCGAATAAGTATTAATGGAATTTTGTTGCCATGGAAACTGCAATAAGCTGAAAATTTAGGTACGGTTAAATAATGGAGGGTTGTCCACTCTATCACCATACTAATTTTGGTGCATAGAGACCCAGCAGCCCTTATGCGATGAGGGAAAAGTACCATTACTATGGTAACCGATCAATCAAACTCGAGCACTTACAATCCTGATGCGGCTTGATCACGGTTTCCGTGGAAAATTTCGAGGTGCTCGGTGCAACAACTTATGCGTGATGTACGTTCAAAAAGTACGTAAGTAAACGCATAAGAAATTAAAGTACCTAAACACAATGAAAAGAAATTACGGTACCTAAATGGTGCTTGAATGAATAGGTCGGAAACGTTTATAAAGATAGAATAGTTTCCAAAGAAAACGTACCTGAGAATCTTCTCCTGCTGTGAGATAAAGCTGTCGTCCTCTGTAGCGAGGGGATCTACTAGAGAGAGAAAGGTCGATTTTTTTCCTTAATTCTAACTCCTCTTCTATTTTGTCTTCAATCATAGATCTTGCGACGGCTATTTGCTCCGGAGTTCCTTTAATTACGACACGGCGTTCAGCATCTGCAACAGAATAAAATGCAAGTTCTATATAATATTTACGTCAACTTAAGGGTAACATTGTCATAAATCTGTATTATGAACATTATAATGTCTTTTTTTTTTTTTGTTGCTGTTGTTTTGTTCCTTGCTTACTTCACGAAAATCTGTAAAATGTTAATGGCCTCACCAATGAGCTTTTGAGGAGTGGGTCTGTTTTGAATGAATCCTCCACGAAACCAATTTCTAACATAAATCGTCCAGAAACTAAAGAGGTATCCGCTAAGCGTTTTTCATTTGTCCGGTTATAATTACTTTTATTTCTGAACAAAATTAAGAACATGGATTTGTGACAGTTTGAGCCAGAGTTGCTTTAAAATTCAAATTCAAAATGGATATATGGGTACACTTTACTTCAAAGTTTCCATTCTGGTTACAGTTAAATACGGGCATTAGATATTCAAATTGGTCTCATTCATTAGTTTTCATGTTTGCCAAACGATCTCGATGAAATCCAGTCTAGAAGAAGTATACTTCAAAATTTCAAATATAGAGTAGGTTACATTTAATTTCTTTGGAGCAAACATTGAAAACAAAACAAACTTTACAGGTAACAATTTTATTAATATTTTCTAAAGTTTGGCAGTTATAGAATGATACGTAATTGTTATAGGAATAGTAATGTGTTAGCAACTTTGACCAATGCCGATAACTTCGGGAAACTAGAGCGTAGACTACTAAGAAAACAACTATATTCACTTTAGTATTTTGGAAAATAGTAGCGTGCGGGAAATACGTATAAATATAAAAAGAAACAAAAAGCTGGGACAATTTCCTCGTTTCGAAATATTCATTTATTAATAATTTCTATATGGAAAACATTTCGATCTCTCAGACGTTATATATAATACCGTTCAAATTCAAACCATCTACATATACGGCTGAGATGATCACAAAGGCTTCCTATAAACATTTTTAGAATTAAGTAACGTTTCCAACAGAAGTAAAAGTCAACTCCCCACACACGTATTTCTCACACGCCACTGTTTTCCAAAATACTGTAGTAAAAAGGAGAGATATCACACGGAGAACAAGTTTCGCCTTTCGCTATCTACCTCACAGCTTTTTCAGCACAAGACGATCATTTTATACGTAAAGAATGCTTTTGTATGTGTATGTATAATTAAAAACTGTAAATAAAGTGTAAGTAATCAGAGGTATGTTGAAAGACGTAAACAACTCTTCAAAAGTAAAGAAGTATGTGAAAAGAATGCGAGGGGGTTTGCATGTTAATTATTCTCGTTCGGCGATTTCTCATCAACTGTTGCCAGGCCATTACGTATTGAGTCACACGTGAACTGAATATTACTGAAAATTGTAAATATGTCCATAAACATATTTAATTCAACACAAAATTCCTCAAAACACATTAATTCAACAAACATGTACAAAAACCATCCAGAAAATTTTGATCAACATAATTATGATTTCCAGCTCTCTGTTCCGTTAATTTTTCCGTATACATGAATGTAAAATCCACGCACATGCTGTGTTGATCAACTTGTTTTCAATTTTCAGTCCCTGCACATGTTGTTCAATATGTTTACAATTTTCAGTAATACTCAGTTCACGTGTGGTTCAATACCTTATGACCCAGCAACAGTTGGGATACTGTTCAAGACAAATCTCCAAACGAGAACAGGTAACATATAAACACCAAAGAATTGCTTTACTTCTTTCAACATATTTCTGATCTTTATATTCTTTAACTACACATACTAAAAACACTCTACATATAAAATTGTTGTTTTGTGTTGAAAAAGCTATCAGAGGAAAAAGCGCTTTCATAAATTTGGTGGTTTTTCGTTGAGAACGACTACACTTGAATCGACAGTTGGAAGGAAATAAATCCAAAAATCTATTTTGTGGGAAATTAACGAAAACTGTATAACATTTTTATTATTTCCTGAAAGGAAACCATATTTTTACAGAATATTCAGATCCTTGTGTATTGCTCAGACAGTTTCCAGGTATTGTATTTTTTCCTGTAAAATTAAAAAAAGTTGGTGTATTAATTTCCTTCTTCCAACTGATGGAAAAAATGAATGCTCAGTTGTAAGTGCTCAGACGTAAGTATGGAAAAATCGACCATATAATTGAAGAAAAACGCAATAAAATGAATGAATGGTACTTCAAATGAATGATATTGAGAAGAAATGTATGCACAATGAACACTAAAGCTACAAGCAAGTAAAAAATGCATATTTTTTTCCGTCTACCAACTGACAGAAATTTCGCTTTAGGAATGGGCAAAACTGCTATTATTCCGTAACAGTGATAGCAATAGTTGCTATACGCAAATATGATAACAGTAGCAATTAAAAATAGTAGTTTAGAAGAAAACGTATCTAAATAAAAGTTATTTATTCCCGACTTTGAAAAAGCAATGTTAAAACCATTTTAGACTAATTTATTTACCTGTATCCTGTTATGTGTGCAGTAGAGTGATGGACTAAGGTAATTTAGCTCATACTATCACTGTTAGAAAACGATCGTATGTAATTATCTGAGCTTGAACTAACTGTTGGAGAGGGAACAGTATATAAAACAATTAAATCAGGAATGTATAAAGAGGTGGGTACGGCGGGAGGGGGAAGTGTAATTTAGTTTCATGCTAAATTAGTATAATATTTTAAGCGTGATTATATTCAGGGTGTTTATGAACTACACAGACACACTTCTGGAGGTGATTCCTCACATCAAAACAAAAAATAATTCCTCTGACAAATGTTCGAAATATGCATAGTTCCGGAGCTACAGGCTGCCGAAAACTTGGAAAAATGAACTTTACAGCTTCATATTTCTATCAGTACGAACAGTAGAGCTGATGCGGCATGGTACCGTCAAAGACCTTAAATCTACACTATCAGAAAATGCATATTTCAAAATTTCGCAATGGGCGCGTAAGGGATTTCCCAAAAAAATTAGAATCTCAGAAATTCTCTGAAGTAAAGACGGCTTGAAATAAGCATGAATGCGACGGTATTCCACCAGCAAACAATAAATCGTTTGCGCCAAGTCGATATCTCAAGTAGATTCCATATACCGAACGATTTAAGTTTACATGCGTGGTTGCATAACAAGTAGGAGTAAGAATTGCATGATTTCAAACAACATTTTATTTATTTGTTATCAAAGAGATTGAATATCATTGCCCAATTGGATGATATGAATGACGTATATCACCTTTACCTACACGGGAAGTCGTTTAATCCATGCTCATTTTGACCTACCTCATCTTCAGAAATTTCCGAAATCCTCTACTTACTTTGGGGAATCCCTTGCATGTTCATTGCGGAATTATGAAATATGCATTTTCAAATGGAGAAAGTTTGAAGTTTTTGACGATACTATGCCGCACCAGCTTACTGTCCCTGGTGATAAAAATATAAAACTCTAAAGTTAATTTCCCCATGCTTTCGGTAACCTGTAGCTCTGAAACAATGCACGTTTCAGAAATTTGTCAGAGGAACTTTCGTCTTATTTTGATGCGAGGAATCACTTCCAGAGGTTTGTCGGTGTAGCTCACATACACTCCGTATATACAGACACCGTGGATCTCCATCGAAAGCCCGTGGTACCCTTCCAAAACGAACTTATAGATACATGCCTGATTAAACGTAAGAAAGAAATGGGAAAACCGGAGCCCGAATCTAGGGGAATGCAAAAGGGTATTTGCCCATATGCACAACCGGTTGGGAGCATTTGGGGTGCGCCTTTTCGATATTAATGTGTTAGATTTGGCGGGTGGCAGATGCACAAGACAAACGACTGTGCCCACTTCATTTCGTAGATGCAGTAGGTGTTTATCCCTATCAGTTTGCCGCAATTTTGTTCTTGGATGTTTTCAATCATGTAAAATAAATAATTAAATATGTCTGGCCCAATACAGGGAGTCTACCAGAATTTTAAGTTTGGGGAGTATGAACCCAAAATTGGGAAGCTGTAAGTAGAATTTTAGGGTTTCTATTTATTTTTACAGTAAAAAAAAATAACGCTTAAGAACTCTCATTTTGGTGGGTTCTGGCAGAATCTCTAGACTCTAAACTCGGGGCACTTGTCCCTGTTCTTACGAGTGTTTGCGGAGAGGGACAGTCATGACGTGATAGTATTCTCGCCAGCGTAAATAATTCCATGACAATAATATCTTGACAGTTTAATATGTTGCGACAGTTTGAAACAATGTTTTCATTGCTCATTAAGAAGAAACAATACCTAACCTGATTTTTCCAACCTGTGTCTGTGAATTTTATAAAACGTTTAAAGTGTGTATTGTTTTATTCACCTAAAAGGAAGAAAAAACTCTAATCGCAAAAGCAGAGCCTTTTTCGCAAACAGAAAGGAAAAAGGTATTGCTCTTTAAAAATAAAAAACTTTAGCTGAACGAGTACCGAACCCGGGATCAATGAATCACAAGTCCAATGCTTTGCCCATTTTTTTTTACTATTTCTTCATTAAATCTGAATTAGAGTACAGAATCAAAGTAAACAGAAAAGAATAGATTACAAACAACATTAAATGAAATTAAAGGTATAAAATAAATTAAACAATAGCAATTCAAAATATAACGGGAATACTTTTTTTCTTTTTTTTAAAAAAAAGCTTTTAAGATGAACGAATATCGAACTCGGGACCCCTGAATTTGTAGTCCAACGCTTTACCCATTACGCCACGAAGCCAAGTAGTGACCAGTGCTTTCCGAGAGCTGTTTCTATCAGTTCCGCAAACGCTTAACAGACGCCACTAATTACGTAGTGTTCACATGTCATGACTGTCCTCTCCGCAGACCTCTGCCCTTTGTTCCGTTCTTCTAGCAGTTCTGTTTGTTTAGAAAAAAGGAACAGTGAGTTTCACCTTTAGCAAACTTCGGAGAAAAACAACAGTTAAGCCAGTAGTTACTTTTAATCGGTGGTAGCAGTGATAGCAGTTTACCCGAAGTAGCAGTGAAAAACTAGCTGCTGCGCTATTTTTGCCCATATCTATTTCACACCTGTTTTTCTAGGATTTTCCAATGGTTTTTTGCTTTCTTTGTGCAGTGTATTGATGCGCGATCCCTTCCAGATATCAAATCCGGCATAATGTAGATTTTCAAATTTTTGGCTTTTATTGCCTTCTTTCAACTGCCGATTCATTTAATACTTTACTTTCTATTTGAAATTTTAAGGTTTACTTACCCCTGTAAAGACATTTTGTGTAAGCATGCATAGACTTGTCAATATCATTACTAAAATTCTGTATATGAAGTTACGTGAACTTATATTTCTGTTTCAAAGCTTTCAGAGTTATTAACTACTACTTACTTGGATCTCTGGTGCCTCCTGCGTGATCAAGCACAACTTTCGCACTCGATGCTCTGGAGATCGTTCGAATATTTTCACCATTTCGCCCGATTATCCTACCACAAGCTTTCTGTAAAATAAATTGATGTTTAAAACAATTAGACAAATAATTTACAATAGAGTTTTAAATAACAGAAGCAATAAATTATGAACTGTTAGAAGCTAATAAGGGTGTTCAGTAGTAATGGGAAAGGAAAATATAATACATATTATAAGAATCTCCTAATCAGGAATTTACCCAACACAAATTCGAACCCCTTCGCTTAAGGTCTTGTGCATCGAATTTATAATGGTTAGGCAATCGGAAAGTCCTGGGAACGTTCCCTGTGGTTAACCATCACAACAGGGTTTTTTCCTTGGTCACAAAAGGCCAATGCCACCCAGGATGGTACCTCGAAAATAGACCCTGGCCGACTATCTTCGAACCTTATCCCGACCTAAGACAGAGTTGCCTAAAGGCCATAAACAAAATTCAAATTCATAATTTTTAATATAACGAACAAACATTGTAAAATTAGTAAACTTCAACTACAAACAACTGTCCTTGAAAACGTAAATGATTCAACGAATACTTCCAGATTATCAAACAAGTGAGGCGGAGCCCAGTCCGGAGACTGCACATATGTTACAGCCAGGCTTCAGCAGCGAACATCCTATTTGGATTATCAGTGTTCCGTTGGAAAAATTGTGGACAGACCTTTCCATCGACAATTCAACCACCTTATCAGCCCTAGTAGTTCCTCAGTTGAAAATCTCTCTCCCGTATCTCGAGACCGTCCCTGTAATGTTTATGATCTATATGGATTTGAACTCGTCTCGCCGATACATTTCGAACGACACCTCAACCGCCTTACTAACCGTAGTAGCTCCTATGTTGAAAGTTGTCGACAGACGGACAGAGCGGTTCTATAAGGCTTCACAGCACTTGCTGCTAAAGCCTAAAACAAGTAAAAGTATGAACTTACGACGGCACCAAAGGCCTTTGGAAACTTTCAATTTTGCCCGGCCCCTGGTCAACCGTGGTCCACCACGACGGTTTAAGCACAAACGATGTTTCCAGGCGTTCCAAGCTCGAAATCGTTTAGTAATTAACCTGATGCTAATGTTGGTTATAATATACAAATACCGCTAAGAAAGTTGTAGCGGAGAGTCGCACTTTGTGAGTATCAACCGTGACGGTAAAGAAAACATTGAAAATCCGAATGCAATATGTAATTTCACAAAAGCATGTAAAGTACAAAAATACCGTAAAGAAAGGTTGTAGCGTTACCATATTGTTAATCAAGGTCGCTAATTTCAAATCAGAAGTCAGTTTCTCTCCATCTGCTTCCGTTGAAGCGTTAACCTGCGTGATGGACGGACGAAACAAAATTTAAATTTCCCGAAAATTCCTTTTCGGTGCCTCTAATAAAAATTGTTACACATCACTTGACAAGTTTCTTGAATAATATAATACAATAACATCTTGCCAATACAAAAACTACCGTTTTTCATGTTTATTTACAGTGAATGGGTTCAGAAATTGGATATCGTTAGAATTGTTTTCGTAATACTTAAACATCCTGACTCTTGCCAACTTCTGTTAATCATTTGCACTGTTTAGTAATACCACTTTTAACCGCCCATTTAAAGGATACAAGAAAGCGACTACTCTTCAGAAACATAGTTCTTCCACAATTTAGCCTTTAGTTCATTCAACACCACTACAATGAATTAGATCACTCGTTTTAGGAAGGGACATATGGCATTGTTTTACACTGTACCCAGTTACCTACTTGAATGACAGACTGAAAAAAAAGAAACCTTTGACATTTTATTATTTGTATCACAGATCACTTATACAGAGCGAGTGATACAATGCTTATATAATACTTGTACATAGTGATAGTGATGAAGTAGGTTAAAAAAGTACGTAAAGAATGACTATATGTAATGTTGATTTCTGATATTGAAATGTTTTTACAGTATATACAAGGAAAGAAATTCAAATTCTTAGCTTCAAATTTAAAGGTAGTTTTATCTGTAAGTTAATGACAAAATACCGGTAAATGAAATAGTGTAATTTGTTTTATTCGTACGAACTGACAAATGTAAACAGTGCCTAATGTTATCTTGTGATGTGTAATTTTGCTTAGGAACTTCAACGTTTTGATACATAAGAGCTACGTTTTGTATACTGTTTGAATGTAGTTGGAACATCATACTATTTAATTTACGAAAAATATCGTAGACTTCTTCTGCCTGACATCTTGACTGTCTTTCTCTGCAATTCATACTATATGCCAGACTCGAATCTAATGCGCACCGTTATTTGTAGCTTTCCCGCCTCCGAAATTAGGCTGAACATTAGAATTGATAGCGTATTTGATTCACGTAACGCAAAAATATCACTTTTCTCTCTCTACTCTGTGCTTCCCCAATCTGGAGGAAAAAAAAGCTCAAATATAAGGGCCCCCTAAAAAAAGTTGGGCTGGTTCTGAGAATCCGTTTATGTAACCTCTATAAGATCACTACAGGAAATTCATCCCTGGCTCGTCATTTGCTGCAAAACCAGTTACTAGATAGAAATATATATCCAGGTAGAGTTAGTAGTTCTATCCATTATGAAAAATACGCTTGAATTTAACATGGTGTCATGAACTGGAAAATTAAGGTATGCTGGTAATTTTTATATACTGCTACTCATGTTGTTGTGAAGTTATTGTTATAACGGGCTATGTACATTTACCGTAAAAATAAAATAAACTGAAAAAGCAGCAACAATAAAACAACTTTAAGAAAAAGAAAAGGGGCGAATACATTCGAATAAATACGGTATTTAATATGATTTTACTATCAAATGATAATTCTGAGACTGACGATTCGAATGTACACAATCGAACAAATATTCCTACATACTTCTGCAACATTCTATGTCAATTGGTTGTTAATGGATAATTTTAAAACACGTTTTTTTTTCTTATTTTACTTGTGCACTTCATAAGGAGGAGTACATACACATTCCTGTACTAGGTATACAAACTTAGAGTATGTATTTGTGCGAGGCGAGTGTTTGAGAATTTCAGTTCAGCTTGCTGTTGACACTTGTTTAAATAAAGTTTTGTTCTAAAATATCGTTAAGAGCCTATAAATTATTAAGATGTAATTTTGGAAATTTATCTTTCTTATTTCGCAAACTTTGGTAAACTTTATTTTTATATGGGCCAGTCTAGCGGCCGTCACGATTCGCCTTTTGCTGTTAAAATCCACACCCATGCCCCTACCGGGACTCGAACCCGGGACCCTGGAGCCGAGGCCTACCGCCGCAGACCGCTCGGCTCTTATTTCGCAGTTCACAAACATTACATGTAATTTCTTACCTTTTCCAATTAAATTACCTATATCATATGTGAATGTTCAAATATAATTATGAACTCTTCCGAAGAAATTAGAAAACAGCACGCTTTTTCTGCTTTACTAGATATTTAAAAGCCGAGTAACTAATATAAAAACTGAGAGTTGATTAGTTAGTTCTATAAATGGTATTGCAATCGCATATTTGCGCCGTGACCAGTGTGCAAAGATGCAGTGCCCTGCCTAAACTTCCAGACTATGGTTGCCACAGTCCGAAGAACAGAACCAAATGGATGGAGGACTTTTGCTTCTCACGTCATTCCACATATTGCCGTGACTGGGAAGGGTTAGTAGTGCTGTCATTTCCAAGTTGTGAATCTGTGAAAACCTAAAATCAGGTGATTTTGTACTTCGTATTTTTAATTAATGATGAATGTCAAATATCGGACTAAAAGGCTACGCCAACGAGTAGAATGTATGATACGAGTTTCTCCGCTCCGCATTCCCTTCAAGATCAGCCGTCTAGACGACCGATTTTCTTTAATATTTTGGTTAGTAGACTTAAAGT
The DNA here is from genome assembly GCA_022664845.1 of Lepisma saccharinum. Taxonomy (NCBI): domain Eukaryota; kingdom Metazoa; phylum Arthropoda; class Insecta; order Zygentoma; family Lepismatidae; genus Lepisma; species Lepisma saccharinum. The sequence continues at coordinate 23,784 of JAGDQP010004050.1, read as the reverse complement.
AGTTTTAGTACTTATAATATAATCTTGGTCTGATTTTACAAGTCTATTGTTTCTGAAGACTGTTGGATGTTAACATAGAACAAATTATCAACTAATTGGGGGGTGGGATTTCTGTGAAAGGAAACGGGGTATTGGTATCTTTCAGCTTACCTGGGGAACCCACATTTCGTATGTTTCAATCACGGGTTGTTTCGCGATAAATTCTTGAATGAGCCGTTGAGCAGTATGCGTAGCTTCTACTGGTCCACGTATTACGCATACCCTAAACTCTTCGTCTTCCCCTAAGGACAAAAATAAATTATATTAAGAAAGAAAAAAAATATATATATACCGAACTTAGAAGAAGAGTATCACTATCAAAATACGTGTTAATACACTATTATCAGTTTTATTTATCACTAAACAATTAATCACTTTTATTCGCTAACCCACACCTACAGTCAGCAGAAAAGTCTGTCTCGACCTATACTTACCTTAAACCTTAATAGTGCGCAAGTATATATAGCTTATACCCAAAACAGAAGGTGGCATTGTGCTCTTGATCTAGGCACGTATAGACTGCGTTTTTACTATTTTTTCCATTTCTATACGGAATATAGTTTCGCTCGTTTGTTATCTGGATAACGTTTATATGGCCAATGAGGTAAACTTATTTATTTTTATTTAGTTAGTTAATTGCACATGAATTCCGATTTAATTTCATGTAATATATCTGTCATGAGAACTTGAGGTAGCGTTCTAAGGGGACATGGGGTGTAGGGGCGTGTCCTGTGTTAAGGTTTGATCAAGTGAACTGTATACGGAAGGTGACTGGTTTAAATTTGTTTAGTTCTCGGAAGGTGAACAATCTCTGAAACGTGATTAGCGGAAGATGAAGAAAGGATCTTCGGATTTCTGACGCTTAATTATGCTCTCACATAGCCTTGAGTAGTGTGTCTCAAGAAGATGCTGATAGAGCACTGAAACTGTTACGCTTACTGTGTTTTTTGTAATAAAGTGTAGCCTCGGCAGCGTATTTTAATTAACTTAAAATATTGTTGTATCTATTGAATGTTCTGGCCAAAATTAATAAAAAACATTTATATATTGTCGGATTATGTTTCCTAAAAGATCCAACAAAAAATACTGAGAGTATTAAACAGGTATCATTGAAATAATTTTCATCGTATTGTGTAATACTACTACTACTACTACTACTACTATTACTAATAATAATAAACTGTACAAAAAAGTCTGAAGCGTCAACATAAAATCACTACACATTTGACATTCCTGATTTTAAAGATTTTTTTTTTTTACTGTTATGTTTAATATTTCTTGTATCGTGATTTTATTATTATTTTGATCTTACATGACTCGTTGAACATAGTGGCTTGAATAGGAGAATATTGAAGCTTAGAATGTGCTGAAACCATGGCAGTTCATCAAGAACTTGTAAACAAGTTCCTAACAAAAACAATATTGACATAGAAGAGAAAAAATGACTGACAGATTTAACCTTGGAATTCGTTATCACAGTGAACCTTAAAGCAGGGCTGTTGAACATGTACTATTAACCGCACACTTAACCATATTGTACATGCAGAACATTTAAGAAGTATAAAGGGAAAAGGATATAAGAAACTGCACATACGTTCTTCTTTGAAATTAATTCTGGTTTCTGACTTTTCTTGTATGTCCTTAATATTGCTCCCTCCTCTTCCTATCAGCACACCGACACTTTCCTTCGGCACTTTCACTTCGACTGTAGTGTGTCGAGACGTCTTGATGTCTTCGAGTTCATCTTCCTGTTCCCAATAAAATAAAACACAATTAAAATACAGACTTAGTGATAGCTACTACATAATTATCAAACTGTACAAGAAAGTCTGAAGCGTTTATCATTAATATGATCTCGACTAATTACTCTAGAAAGAATGCTGCAAGTACGCGGCGCGAACAATCATACATTATAATTTGTTCGCAGCTCAGTAGTGAAGAACCGTTTTCGAGGTTGGCAGTATTGGGTAGTTGGTGGGACTGTCTGAAATTACTGACCAACTTTGTGGATGACACCGCTCAGGCTCAGTGCGCGTGATGAGCGAGAAGGTGCACAGTTTCGTGGAACCGAGGATACTAACTAGAGCCCGGATTTTTTAGGATTTTATTTTTTTCTACCATACATGTATTAAACTGACAAATATTTGAATTAAAAGAAATAAGTTGCAAATAAATCTCAACCACAAACATATTTTCCTTGATATGTTAACGGTTTACTGAACAAGAAAAAAGAAAAAGTTCCTATTTTCTCAATATTCAGATGAAGATTACAATACAAAATAAAAACTTGGGGCAGCACTCACAAATAACCTGTTCTCTATGCCAAACATGAGCTACATTGCCTTTACTTAAACTACTGGATCACGGCAACAATTCGATTTTTTTTAAAGCTGTATTCATTGTTACGCTGTGTTAAAATGAACAGTTTTACTTTGTTAACGCAGACAATGCGCTACGCCACGCAATTACCAGCTTCGCGATACATCGTTACCACCATAAACTCAGTAAGATTTACACACGTCCACCGAAAACAAGAACTGAATTGAACTTAATTTTATTAAAAGTCCTCACGCCGAACGAAACAAGAAAACAGTAAAGGGTGATACGTTGAAAACAAATGCACATCTCGCGCGTTTTTCCTATGAACAGTAGGAATTTCATGTATTAATTCCAGCTTTCCTTTTTATCTGGAATATTCAATTTAGCCTCTTGTAGGTTCTTACCTCATTTTAACCGTTTTTAGGATCTATAGGATTCACACACTTGATTAAGAAATGACTGAAAGGAAAATATATGTTAAACAGCAGCAAGTAAAGACTAATTAGTAAGTTAAAACCTAAGAATCCAGGCCCTAATAATAACTGAATTTATGACGTGAGGAAGTACTGTTAAATGCCAGTGTGTTTCAACAGGAGCAGTGCGTTTCAAGGTCGTCTGAACGTGGTAGGAAATGAACCACACGCGCTCCGACCTCAAAAGCTAAAATGCAACTGAAGGTTTCATCCTGGGTGGAATCAGCAAAACTTCCGTTCATTTAATTCAGGTACATTATTAACCAGCGAGATTACGTTGAGAAGCAGCAATTTCAGTTTCGATTAAGTACTTCACGGGTTTGACTATATTATTTTCGAATTATGCCGAATATTTGTCCAAGTTTCCTATCTTTTTAAATTCAACCAAATATAAAACTGAAATTTCGTGGTGCATGCTCATTGAAAATCGGATATAAAATGCACTGTGATTTGGAAATAGTTTCCAATTCATCGCCCGTAATATACGACAATTATTTGAATTCCCGGTTCAAATAATTGACGCGAAATTTACTGGTCAATTACATGAAACAACTGAGCTCTTGACATATCGAATCAGGTAAGCAACCGTCTTCGATTAAAGTGTTTTTTTTTTTGTAACATTGGTAGGCCTTTCTCCTTTCTGAACAACCAAAGGCTAAAAATTTAAGTTTGCATATCTTCTCTGTACCGAAATCAGTTTTGTTTCATTAAAATGATGGGAAGACTGCCGTGTAAGAGAGCCTACCTATATATTTAAGAACTCAAAGGAGGTCACGAAATGAACACTGCAAAAATCTAAGATATATATTTTTCTGAAATACAATGTACTTTTGGAAATACTTTAAAAATTCTTTCATAGAAGCCACTTGGTAAACAGGTAAGCAATACAGCTTTTATCAATAACAAAACTTTTCGATTTCCTATTTGAATTTTATAATAGGCGAGAAAAGGACGGTAGTAATCACGCTTCAAAACCACCAAATTCTGTGGTAGGCTGGAAGTTATTTTTGTGGTGAGTAAATCATTTTACAACAACACGTTTCGCGTTACTAATTTCCATTTGTCCGTTTAAAAATAAACAGGGGCAGATCAAGGTATCATCTCAACTTCAGTAGCTTAAACTATACCGTGATTGCATGCATGTAAAGCGATAAGTTACCTGGAAATTATAGCTGGAGATCTCGGTATAGCAGTAGAATGAAGTTTGCAAGTGCTTATTGCAATAAGAGAAATTTAGGGTTGGAGGCCAAGAGTTCTTTACATCTCGGATGGTATCGGAGGGAACTGACACCTCAAATAGTTAAAAACATCAAGTCGGAAATTTTTAATCGTTCCAGATGTCCCCTAATAAATTCGTAGGAAAAATATAAATAATGCAGTGTTTTAATCTGCCTCTCACTCACTCTTTCCGGACAAGTATACACATTTTAATTGTTCAATTTGTCTGCATATAAGGCTTCTAAGTTCAACACTACCTTTCGCAGAAGAAGATACAACAATGCAGCACTGACTCCTGACAAGGACACTCCAATCAAAATTGGTAAGGTTATTGTTTTTATGTTCCAAGCCATATTTCATGCCTGAATGTCATTGGTTTTGCAGAATAGAAATCTTGAATTCACCTGAAATAAAATAATAAAATATTAAACTAAATATGATTAGCAAGTTTCGCAGCTTGGTGACTTAAAAAAATCCCTAAATATGATCTATAAAATATTTTTCAGCCTATGATGTGAAGATTTTTGTAGCAGTGTTAATTTCTTTTACACAATAATGTTATTCTCAATTTGAAGATGTTTTGTATACAAAACATCTCCCAACTAGTGGATATCTTACTTAAATTGAAATATTTTACTGTATTTCATTAACGAAAAACAGCTCAGCATCGATTGAAATACTAAATTTGATTAAATAATAATAATCATAAGTTATGTGTGTGTGAAACATTCAGAGCAATTACATAAAGAGGAAAATGTGGCACAACAACAGATAAATATTTTAAAAAAAGACCAAAAGAATTACCTAAAAAAAGGACCAAAAGAATTATCTAAAAAAACAAAACTTAAAACTGCCAAAAAATACCAAATAAAAATTGTACCAGTTATTGGCACTTTTTTTTTTTAAGGTAGAAAATAATTTGTCAAAACTGGTATTGTTTCTAACACGTTGCTAACTGTTTCTTTGGTGACTTCTGCACACAAAACACATCACCTGGGTTACTGGTCGTGGTTAAGACGATAATTTGAAGAAAGCTTTCCTTAAGTTACAAATTTAACCTATCAAACCTAAGCAGATAAGCTATGAACTGTATTTTCGTTTTCCTCCAGTTATTTATTTATATAATGTAATTGTGGTAGCGTTTTCCTTCTTTAACAACTAGAAGGATGTTTAGGGGCCCCTTAGGAATCATTATTATGCAAATTATTCACACAACTTAGTGCTACTAGGGATGCCAATAACTGGTACGCCTTTTGCCCACAGTTCCCATTTAGTTGGTATGGGGGCAAATAATTAGCCTTTTTTAAAAAATAAATAAATAAAAAAATTCTAACATAGCTATTCTAACCTTTAAGACAAAAATACTTCGCAGGGATGTCAACTACTGGTCTCAGCAGTGTCTATAACAGGGTATGAAGGGTGCCAACTATTGGTCATTTTGCTTTTTTGAAGAAAAATAATTAATAAAAAAATATATGTTCCACATTTTTATTTTATTGTTTTATTGTAAAATTAATTTCGGAAAAATCTAAGAGTTTACAGTTAGCCATGAACAGGAAAATAAAGTCGAAATAGATCGGCAATTGAAGTCTCAAAACGACAGAGGGGCCAATAACTGCAATGTTTGCCCTAGTTCTTTATTATTATTATAGTCAGTATAGTTCATAAACCATCGGAAGGAAGACGACGTGTTCAGTTCTGAGTTCTAGTCATTATGTAACATGGATTTCTTAATGGTTTTGCACAGATACCTATACATTATAAATAATACGGCTATAACAGGAATACACGCGCACAAGTTCATGTCAGAAAATGTAAATTATAGTGTACTGAATGAATTCCCTGACTTTTCCATGTTTCACAGGTAACTATTCACATGTTTCCCAGATAACTATTCGCATATAGTAAGTACAGTAAGGGAAGCACAAATATTCAATATTCTCTGACCTTTTCCATAACTTTTTACCGTGTTCTAATTGCCCTGACTTCCTCATCAGTTTTTTTATGTCAGGAATATAACATAGCCCTATAATAAATTTGTATTGAAAAAACGAAGCATACTGTGACAATTAAATTGAGATAGAAGTATGTGGTATAAAGCTGCCTTTGTCCATTGTCTGCTAATTCTATAGATACAAAGAAATCTAACGTTTCAAGAGATCTTTCGTCAAGAATTCTGAATATTATTTATAGCGTTTACGTATCTTTGGTTTAGATCAGGATAAGAGTACGGGAGAGGGCGGAAAATGCAACGACTAGGGCCTCAATTCACCTGGTGAAACTGAGGGAAACCCTGGAAAACGTTAATCAGGATAGTCAGCTGCGAGATTTGAGCTCATAGTTACTAATAGTCACGCTAACAATTCCTCTACTTGAGAAGTTAGCTACTGTGAGGTCCTCTGTTTGAACTAATCCGAGGAAATAATACTATAAATAAAATGAGAGACATAAATTTAGCAGAAAAAACTTTCGAGATATTGTAGGGATAGTAATACAGTTCAAACACATTCTCACAGAATACTAGCGCAATGGCATACAGATGCAGAAACTGTTAATTTGTTGGAAAATTGTATTACTGGGCCACTGCCTACTGGTATTCATTCTCTTTTCATACATGAACTGAAGTGTAAAATTAACATATTCAATATTTTATGAAAAAAAAAATTAAATTTACTATATAATGATATCTGAGAAAATAAAGCTGATATATGAATTGTTACGGTACTTTTACACAGAGATCCACGGTTCTCTTTTTTCATAATGTAGTCTTAATAATATATATATATTATTATATATATTCTAAGAAAATTAAAAAAAAAATATTCTAAGAAACAGTTTTAATGTGAGCAATCCCTAAACATTGTCAATGAGAGTGCTTTTGGTTTCCTTAATGTTCTGTTCTTGTAGTACCGGTACGTCAAGTGAGGTCAGAGACCCAAAGAAGCTATAACGGACACAGAATAAGGAGAAACCTACAGAAAACAATTGTGACTGAAACAAACACGAACACACCAAAAAACCTTACAGAGAAAAGTAGAGTAGCAAGGTTCAATTTATTCTTGGTATATTTGCGGGGAGTCTATAGATGATTCCAGTAAAAGATTTTCTTCCTAGAAGACAAAATAAACGCAAAAACAGAAATGGTGAAAGACGCTTTCAAGGAAAACAGTTGTGGACCAATGATTTTTCTGTGGATATGAGATACTACGAGTACTACTCTCTTGGTTCGAACCTTGCGGCTGTCCATCTGACTCAGGTTTATCTCAGTTTCACCAGGTGAATGGCGAGATGGTACCTTAAATAAGGTCCTGGCCGATACCTTCCTCATCCTCTACCTAACCCATGCCGACCTGAGCCAAAAGACCTTAAATAATTTCAAAATTCAAACTATTACTCTCTCATATCCTTGGCTCGAAAGCTTACGTAAGGCTTTGATCTGCCAGGTGGCTTTATAGTGTCCCGTAGTCAGCGCAGCGAGTCCCATCGCCGATTTTCTGGCTTTTGAGACCAGAGCCCACTTTTCTTAATTCAAGTAGCCCAACATCTGGTATAGCAATGTTGGATCAACATCGAAATTAGAAGTTCTTAACAGGGATCGAACCCGGGACCATTAACGAGCGAAAGCGCTAATCACACGGCTATGCAGGAGGCCCATGGACGAGATAGAGGATCGGAGGCCTTCAAAATGTGGCCCTGGAAGGAAACTAAAAGCTGCCCTTAAGATGATTATACTTTTACCAAGCACTTTCTCTGAAGTTCCATACAACTACTTATTCTTCTGAACCATTCTAAAATCTGTGATATCGAACGCTTTTAGGCGTTGTAGCCAAATTCTGATTTGTACACAAGAACGACTTCCTCTGGTATTAAGAATGTTGATTTTGCAGTCTATTTTTTCACCAAAGTGGGAGGGGAGGGGGGGGGGGAGGGGGAAAACGTCGCGGAATATAAGGTGGACTACTCTAACGGCATTCACAAGACAGTTACCGTTTGTGGTAGACATTATGGTGCAACAAAATTTCCCGCATACCAGTTTCTGGCCATCTTTACGGGGCTCGACGACACAAGATCGAATGTAAAAAGAACGAACGACAAAAGAGCGACTCCAGAAAACCGACTATAAATTGGGCCACTAACACAAAGACTACCGAAAGGGCGAATGCCGAAAGAGCGAATGAGAAAATGGGCGAATGCCAAAAGAGCAAATTACAAATTTTAGTCATATGGTGACTTGTTAAACTCAGTAGGTAATCAAAAATTTTAATTTTGTTTTTGCACTTTCCTTGTGACTAGCAGTTTACTACGGTCACACCTTGGTAACTAGGTAGCGTTGCAGGGACTGTCAATGTGTCGTTAGTTATACGACAGTATCGAAGAAATGCGTGTATGTCCATACAGTCCATCTGCACAGTACTTTTCATTGATAACTTTTCACTCCGTGGTGGACTGGTCGACCACAACGTATCTATGACGTTCTTACTCCCAACGGAATAGCAACTACAGTGGGAATTCCCCCGAAACGGGTTCTACACAACTGTGGGAATCACTTGTTGAGCTCAAGAATGACCTCTTGAGAGTGTATGTTCTCTTCATATGAACCAAAAAATTGCAACTGTGGGAATACCTCTTAAGGAAATTCACCTCCTCAGTAATTTATTGTAACCTGAAAGGGAAATAATTAATACGAGCAAATATATTTCGATCTTCTGGTTTGTACTTACATGCTCTTAGAGTTTTAACTGCTATAAAATGAATATGTATATTTTAAGCTTCTGTTCTTCTTTATAAAATCAAAAAGAACTTCACTGATACTAAATAATATGTACGCCCATATGTTTTCTTAACAATTCTTCTCAGAATTACCTATGGAAAAAGTTGATGCGCGCGCGACATCCCTAATCCCACTCCGCGGCGACCAACAGTAACACGAACTACAATCGTCTGTTGTTTTCTCTTTTCGCCCGTATGATCAGTGGTGGGCGACCCGGTCATGTCCTTTTACACTTTAATTAGGTTCTATTAGTTAAATCCATTTTCACATGCGATTGATTTCATTTTATTTAAATGCGCTGCTACTGTAGAAAAATGCTTTATTTCTCAAGAGTTGGTTTCATCAGCTGTTCACATCAACCGGCAGATATCTTGATAGAGTCCTGTGTTGCTGTAGGATAAGGTAACTACTCAACAATTGTGCTTTCTCTAAAATGTCATGGTAAAACCATCCAGTTTTAATATTGAGACCTCTGATTACGTTTTGTGTTGTAATTAACTACGGTGAATAGTTTTCACTTTATCAGAGTATGCTCGGTAACGAGCCCCGCGTCATAAAATCTTGTCTATGATTTCTGGACAGTTTTTAGTATGGCGTTCATTATTTTTGGTGAATAATGTGCTGATCAAAAGGAGAAAGAAGATGAGTTTAGTGAAAATGTGCAAGGTTGGTAACATGTACGGCTTGTTGAAAATACGACGTAGAAAACTAAGGTAAATTTTTAACTTGACCATCTTTTGCTTTCAATTAATATTAAGTTAAGTGGTTTTACACCAACGTTATTTTCCCCCTATTTACACAGTGTATTACATAGATATCTTCTTCATCTTATATATAAAATTGAAAGTGACGCTGTGTGTGGGCTAATAATGTCAAAACGGCTTGACCAATTGAAATGATTTTTTGATCATAAGTAGCTGCTGTGTCGCTCTAGGTATTTACGTGGGTAAGACACCTCTAGCACTCCCACGGAAGGAGGGGTGTTGTAAGGGGAGTGAAATGTAAAAATAGTCGAAAACGACCAATATTAGTATCGAATGCAGTTTCCGAGGTCGCTGAGATGAACAGTGACACCTCCGATGCTGTTGAAGTCCAAGTTCAGCCACACCCTAGTGCCCCTAGGGGTGGGGGAAGGAGGTGACGTAACAATAATCGAACACGCTCATTCGCTCTTTTGGCATTCGCCCTTTCGGTAGTGGCTCTTTTTGTCATTCGCTCATTTTGTAAGTAGGTCTTTGTGTTAGTCGCTCTTTTTATAGTCGACACTGTGTCGGGATACCTCTTTACAGAACCTTCTCAAACACTTTCGCGAAAAAAGAAATTATCTGGTTTCACGCAGTCACAGTTTCTTGAAACTCCCAACGTCAGATAACTAGTTTTAGAAAACAAAACTGCGAAAGTCCTTCGCCTCCAAAATTTTTGGGTCACTTCGCATTGATGAAAGAAAGAAGAGTCATCGGGAATGAATAATACTGACGCTTGGTTCGAATAGGTAACGTCTTCCACAAAATTTTCCATCACACGCCGTAACTCACAACTGTCGAATCTACACAGTATTTAGGAAAACGGACAGTGGGGCACCCATCTCAAGCAAGATCCTCTCACTCTGAAGAACTGTGAAAAACAGTTGATACTGGTGGCGATCCAACCTGCAGTAGTAAATAAAATAAAGAACATAAATAATACACGTTGATTGTCACACCTGGTTGTTCAGAAATAAATGGATGAAATGCGAAATACCTACATTCAACCCTCCCTGCCTTCTATCATACGGAATCGATGGAACCGTAAGTAATGCCCGTTGAAGATCACAGCAAAGGCCAGCCCTCACACCATATGAAGTTTAGTTGCAGGTGATATAGGACGTTTTGCAGTGTTCTGGAAAAATATACACACATTTGACTTTTATCATATACATAAAGATTCCCACCAAGCGGCCAAAGGTCAGTTGCTATAGCCCAGCCTCGCATTCGGGAGGTTCAGGGTTCAATACCAGCGGCCCACAATCTTAACTCTGTTTTCTGCAGTGACACCAGGTAAATACCGGGATTGGATGTTATTTCAACTTAGGCCTTGGTAGACTCTTTCCACATCCCTTTCCCTAGCCTATCCCGGTCTGTGCCATAGATACCTTAAAGCCATAAATAAATTAAATTGAGATTTCCAATGGGCTAGATAGGCAGCTACAGCCTAAGCTCGTCATCATATGTGTTAGGGATGATGTCCTTTAGGAAGCAATGCTTCGAAAGAAGCAGGGAGTGGACAGAGTTTTTGTTTATCCACCACCCTGGCATTCGCTTAATGAAATTTAGATTTCCAGTCAGGATGGCTGCGAATGAGACTCGAACTTGCCTGGCTCTCTAGCAGGGTGTCTACTGAATGTCAATTTTCAAATTTCAGGTTTTCCAGCCTATTTTCCTACTTTTTCCAGGTCATTTAATTTAAACATTTTTCTTCTTGCACACAAACCATGTTTATCAATTAAGAAACACATATTTCAATCACATGCTATTTCTTTAAGTCATTAAAGAATATAAAAAAAAATATTTATGTACTAACTAAAATGTCTGTTTTCAAGAGATTTCAAACAAGAAAATAAAGTAAAATATTTCGTACCAGAAGCCAATTGAGAAAACTGTGCAGTAACAACCAAACCAATAGTACAACCTAAATGTACAATTCATATTTTTTACTATAATTTTAACGAAAAATCAGTTCGGATCCAAAATTAACGAAATATAATTTACCTTTCTGCATGTTCAGTTGAAAGTAACCAATACTCTTTAGTAAAACTACCCCCCACCTCCCCCAATAAGCATTCAATACGAGTTCAATTCATGTGTATGTAAAACCCAACTTCGAAGCACATTTTAATTCACATGGTCACATTATAATACATTTATATCATGTATTATTAATTTATAACAATTTTCTTCTTGCATACAAACAAAGTATGTTTATTTTATCAATTACCCGACTAAGATAAAGTTGCCTAAACACAATAAATAAAATAAATTCAAATTAAGTTTAATTTAACCTTAACTATTATGACTCATTTTAACGTAAGATTTTTTTAATGTCGTCCTCTTAAGTAGTTGCTTCAATATGAATTGGCTAGGACCTTCGGAACGGCTCTCGCTCCGTCTTCAAGCCGTCGCATCGTAGAGATGTAATTTAAGTATGTATGTAGTTTTTTTTTTTTGGGGGGGGGGATTATATTGTATATTATTAGTCCAATTGTAAAACCCACTATTTTTAAATTATTCCGCTGTCGCTGTTGCTACACACTAGACTTCTTTTCAAAAAAAGTAAGCGGCTGCGGCCATATTGAAAGAAATGGAGTCGAATATTTGCCATGTGTAGGTAAAATGTATTTAGGCCATATTTACAACAAATTCCTGTTCGAGTATAAGAATTGTGAAGCTAAGAAATATCAAAACTATTATATGTACTTGTACAGGTAAGCACATAAATGGGTTAATCTCGAATAAATAAGTGGGAACCTACAAAAATTGTACCTCAGTAAATTAGCTGGTCGTAGTAGTTACACTATTTAACATACAATCTAATCTCACAAAATACACTATAGATACACTTAAATTACACCACAACGATGGCCTGAAGGCGGAGCGAGAGCCCTTTCAAGCCTATCCAATACATATTGAAGCAACTACTTAAGACTACTACATTGAAGAGTTTACTTTAAGGTGAATCATAATAATTGTTATTGGGTCCTCTGTGCGTTTAAAGTGGCTTTATTTGAATACAAATACTTGACAAAATATATGTATTAAAGTTAAGGTACTTTCAAAACAGTTTAACATCAGAACCAAAGTACATACACACATTAGACCAATTAGAAAATAAAACAAGACATGCAAAGTTAGAGTAGAGGATAAGAGAAAGAACAAATGAGAGAAACAGAGCATCAATCAGAAAGAACAAGTCTGAGATATCAGTTCGGGTACCCTCTGGGTCGCCACACCTGTACTCACAAGAAGTCTGAGAGTCACAAAAATAATTACTTTAAGTGCATCATTCTGTGACCATAAATTTACAACTTCAATGAAGTTTATTTTACATGTTTACAGAGTGAAATTAATTAAGTGAAAATTTAAGTTAAAAAAAAAAATCCAAGTTTCTGCTCGAATTTCAGGTTTTCCAGGTCAGTCGATACCCTGTCTAGTACCGTTCGGAAGTCTGTGATTTTAACAACTGGACCACAGGGGTTGGGTTTGAGAGAATTTCTTCTAAATTCCACAAACAAATGAATAACTGTTGTGCAGAATGTAACAAGATCGACAAAAACTTCCAATGATAAAAGGAAGAATTATTATAGTGCAGCATATTAGATTATCCTTATTAAATATTACATTTAAAGCGTTTCTACTCACTGAACACTTGATTAACTTGGAACAAATACAGAAAAGTCGTCAGTCTGAATTGAAGGTCTTAGAAAATGCAAAGTGCATTTTGTTGAAATCGAGTTAAGTACAGAATTGGATACCTAAAACAAGCTTACATTTCGTGCAGATACTCTTTAGTAGCATAAAGAATTACATATTACAAGATACATATATAGACTTTCAACACAAAATTAAGTGTAGTTAACTCGAGTTTGACAAATATTGACTTATATTGTTTTTGTTCCGAGCCTCTAAATTCGAAGTACAATCCCACCAGTCGCCTACTGTGATAGTGAGGATATGTCTATTGCTTTATATAATCAAGAGATTTCTGGGTGTGAGTCAACGTACGACGCATTTTCTTTCTTAAGACGAGAAGATTGTTATATTAAAAAAAAAAAATCTTACATCATAAGTATGTGTGTCACTAGCAATTAACTGTTACAGCCACAGCGACACAACAGCTAAACAACTTAATATCAATTCTTATACTTTCAAACAATGCCTAGAAGGCTTTTCTGACGTAAATTTACCGTAGGCGAGAAGAAAAGGTCATTAGTTTACGAAAATACACACTGTTATTGACTTACACTTACGTCATCGCATAAATCTGTCTTCAAGGTGAATAAGAAGTTAAACATCTCAAGTGTAAGACGATTGATGATGTGTTGAAACAACAACAGTAATAATGTGAAAAATTTAAGAACTTATTTTGATTAAGAAATTTAATGTGGTACTTGGAAACCAAACGCACATTCCTGTTTAAACGGGATGTTTCCAAAACATGGATATACCCATTGATTGTGCTATGTTTATTATTTAAATTTACAGCGTTACCGACCGTTTTCTATTTTGATTTTTCCTGATTTTCTCAGGTTTTCCTTGCATATCCAGATTAAGCGGCTGTGTAGATTTTAGTTCCAAGAAACACAGATTTTAGATATATTTATTTAAACAAATTTTATCGCAGAAGAGTAAAGAGAGACAGATCTAGCCTAGCAAAACAACCCAGTTCTATTTTCTGAAATTCATAACACTTCAAGTTGTTTTAAAAATAACTCTAAAATTTTATTACATTACTTTTAGTCCAAATTATAAAGTTCGAAAAAGGAAGCATTAACTTTTTTTTTTTTTAAAGTTTCAAACTTTATTGCTGTTAGTCCTCACCAGTTCTTAAACCTACGTTTTTATCTTCTGAACTTTACCTCAACTCAGTCTTAATTTGTCTCCTCTGATGACATTTTAGAACTGTCGAAAATTCGAAAGTCTTAAAACACACACTCTCTACTTTCTTTTAATCGCAACCGCACAGAGTTTTTATTATTTTATGCATTACCATTTTATTATAAGTAAAAGTACATCGTACAGTAAAAACATGTAAACACTAGATGTAACATTGTATGCTGTATGGTTAAATCGTGCATTACCTCAAGTGTTCAAAAGTCTTCCACCTTAAAGAAATTGCTCTGCACAACTTCTCATTTTCCAACATTTGTGGGGCTAAAAGCAAAAGCTGCGATCTCCACCGAGATTTTGCTGCTGGCACTGTATACATTAAAGTGTCTACTTCAAGATAGTAAAACTCTTAGTAGCAAAAACAGCACAAAAACATTTATTTTTAATAGTTAAAAACTAGTCTTAGAGGCAAGGTTTGCAAACTCCAATTCCACCAATCGTAGCGTTCGATTTAGTCCCATGACCACCTGCTGCTAACAGCTAATAGTCTTTGTTGTTGGTGTGGATTGCCATTGTGTTATGCTAAGTTTTCTTTAAATGTGTTAATATTGTTAGCTTTTTAAAAGTTGACGTGTAATAGAACCTAACTTAGAAGATGGCATTTCTTCTGTATTGCCTAGAAAAACAAAGGAAGAGGCTGAATCGCCCTGAAAATTAGAAACGGAATGTCGCTAAAAACAAGCTGACAATGACAACAAATATCTTTTATGTTGCTAATGTTTGTCTTAAAGTTAACTAACTCCCCAAAACTATGTACAAAAGTTTTACATAAAACTAAAGTGTTTTATATGTTGTAACATTAAAAATAAGTTACTTTTTAAACTGTGCCTCGCTTATTATTGCCCTAATGGTTTAGTTTTATTATTTTATCCTGTGAGGCTTTTTGTGCTCACTTGTTTGGCCAGGGACCCATATGTGTGTATCAACTCCTTTCACTTTCAGAGTTTCAGGTTTTAATTTTTCATTAGGTACTATTCTTTTTCTTATCGGTATTCTGGTTTCTGTAGATCACAATTTCAGCCGTCTGGTGGTAGTGACTGTGGCTATTATTTTAGTATTTTAAGCTTATCTTTAAACAGTGACAATTTGTGTTAGTGTTCAGCCAGTCATGTTCATGATCGGGTTCTTGGCTGTTGACCTACGGTATGCCTGTTGGTTACATCTCTTTCCATTTCCCTCTTGTCTGTTTGGTTGGTCTAACCCTTGGAGGAGTTTCCCTGGTTTCTCGATTTCCTTGCTTCATTGTAAGTTCATGTGGTCTCCAATACATTGTTTTGGTCCTAAAAACGGCCGATTTTTGTTTTTAATTACAATTTTCTCGTTCATTTAGTTTGTGTTGTAAATTGCATTGGCAAGCCCCATGTGTGTTTACACGTTGGTATTCAAGCATAGGCATCTTAGGGCAGATCCAAATATAGATGCTCAAGTAGGAAACAGGTACAGTTTTTCACACTAGCTGTGCCTCGTTTCTACAATGATTTCTTTCCACCATATCTAATGCAGTTTTTACATTATAACCATCTGCTCCGTACGTAGTGGGTGGAATATTTCACATTACTTCTTGTTTGGAGTGAACTTTTACCCTTTCTACTATGTATTCTGAGATACAACTTTTTTGTGGGTTGTTCAAGCCTCTTTGGTTTGTCACATTTTTTAGGTAGGATTTTCAAAAATCTCAGTATCTGTTGAATATCGTCTTTTGTTTCCAGTTATTTCTGCAGATAGTTGGTTTCTGTCACAAGACTCCCACATGATAATGTCATAATACGTTAGGCCTTTGCAATGTTTTATTTTAGCGTTATCTTTTTCTAGGCAATCACAATTTAGTACGGGCCTCATGGCCCTTTTCTTTTTTTGTGGTGAGCAAGGGCCTCCTGCATGGAAAGAGCTTCTATCTTCTTTACTGAAAAACAGTTTAGTATCTTAGTGATTCATCGCTTGTGGGGATCATGAGCTTTGGGGGTATTGAATTTGTATGAACTTTGGGGATCGTGAATTTGCTGTATGGCACCTTGATCCGACTTTAGATCCTAGCATTAGAGGTCCACCGCGGCCAATAATTCCAATCATATTTTGTGCTTCAAGTTGCACACGGAACATTTTTATTGCTTGCTTTCTTTGGATAAAATTTACTTTATTTGCTCCAAACTTGAGCCAGATACTCACCAATATTATGAGCGCTACACGACTCAAAAAATAATAATAATTACTTCTGGCACTTCCATACGTATAACCCAACAAGTAGCAACAATTTTTTTTTACGCAAACCACACTATAATTAATTCGTAAAATATTAATTCCAGTTGATTTGGAGACGGATATGGTGGTACGCGGAGAAATACTAATAGTGTCACACTCATATGCCATTGTTTTTAATTTAGCTTCTGCTGTTTACAAGTTGTTCTAAAAATGGGTCAGGTGAGTTAGAAAAGTCAATTATTTTTACGGGTTTGGAAAGTTTACACAGCTTACACAATCAGTTACTTCCACTTTTCACCCATGCCGGAAGTACCTATAGTCCCACATATACACTGCTTATTTCACCCTTATTATACTACTTCATGACTCCAAAATTAATTCTTGTTTGCGTTTCAACACTACTACACACCTTCTTAACATTACCTTTCTCGTCTAAATTTTACTTTCTTTGGAGTAAATAAAGTAAATCTTACCCCCTTGTATTTCTGTTTCAAAATTGTACACACATGTTGATTTTCAGTTCGGATTTTGGTCATTGTTCAATATTATCTTGCTTAATCAAAACATTAAGTTGCTTTCAACTTACTTTGGCTTTTATTAGATGTAACTTTCTTATTAATTCTTTCGGCTCAGTAGTAGAGTGCCTACCTCTGGTGCTTGGGGCGGTCGGTTCGAACCCTGTTCATGGCCATGTGGGCTTTGTGGTGGACAAACATCCTGTGTGTAGGTTTTCTCAGGGTTCTGCTACTTCCTCCCACTGTTTTTACTCCAGCAATTCACCCATCATCTATCCTGACTGAGCCAAAGTTGCTTGAAAATCTTAATAATTAAATACAAATCCAAAAATCTAATTTCGGCTGTGTAAACTTAGGTTAATATGTTTCGGTTTCCTATTGCTAATGATGATGATGAAAGAAAAGAAAAAACTCCTCTTCAGCATTAATTTTTGGCAATAAGGCAGCCCGTAAAACGAAATTAAAAGAAGGGCATTTTTGGACAGTTGCCTGAGCAGGACAGTGATAGGACGTACGAACTACGAACCAAGGATATGATACGAATATGTTCTCTGTTTCAGCCTCTCAGGTTATAATATATACATAGTGTCATAAATCCATAACTACACTGCAATCCAGAGTACTGAACATGTTATCTGTGACTGGTCCGGTTTCAATTTTGTGGGGGTGCATGCATAATTCGCATAAGTGAAACTTAAAACCCAAATAGTTAACAGCTGCCCAGATACTTTCTCTTCCATAAGGAACAGTGCTTTCTCCGATCTTTAAACAGATTTTTTTCGGAACTAAATAAATGTTACTTATCAGGTTCTTGTATACACTAGTAATACTTTACAAGTGCTCCTTCTGTTGTACGGTGTTACATTTTTTTAATATGGAGTTTTCTTGATTAATTTGCATCCAGAACTTCCAAAACCGTGTGGAAAAATAAGTGTCATAAGGACACGTGTAATATGATAGAAAAAAATATTCTACTTTCTGACCTAAATACTAGGAGAGCGATTCGCCATCTTTTTTTTCTGTTTCTACTCCTGTTGTTTGCGCATGTCTCAGTGTTGCCAGATAGGACGTTTCGTACGCTGGTAATTACCAGGCAATATTTTTTTCAGAACCATGAGGGCTCTCCTTAGAGAGAAGTCCCTGCGAACGAGCCTTTCCGCTTTTCCCAGCTTTGTTGTTGGCAACCCTGGTATCATACGATATGTCTGGAGTAATGCTAGCGCTGATCAGAAGTGAAGGAAGGAAGGATCGATTTGAGTTGTGCTAGATGTCTTCCGCGCTCCCATTTCCGGGTGTGTTTATGTCAAATGCGCCGTGTTCTGAATGCGCCCTTAGTCATTACGATGTGATAAGAATTATGTGCTAATGAAGATGCTCATGGAAAAGTGTTGGATTTGTTAAAGCGGCATTGGATATTACCGATTGGTAAAATATGTAAGAATTGCGGAAGAGAGTTTGCTAAGGAAAAACATGCATTTCGCTGGAAAAAAAAATGTTTGTGGAAACAAGGGGAAGAGAAACCCATGCAGTTTTTACTTGTCCATGTTTTCAGGCATGTGGTTTGGTGAAGCACATTTATCATATGTAGTTATTGTACGTTTTTTATCGTATTGGTGCCTAAGCATTAAACCCCAAATAGCTGACGCTTGTTTTAAAGTAAAAATTTCAGAAGAAACTTGTGTCGATTGGTTCAATTTTTGTGGGGAGGTTTGCGTTTGCTGGACTTTAGAATCTTCAGTTCAACTTGGTGGTCCTGGTGTAATAGTTGAAGTTGACGAGTGCAAATTTGGGAAGCATAAAAATCACTGTGGTAAGATTACAGACGGTACTTGGGTTTTCGGTGGTTATGAGAGAGGTTCAGGGAGTGTTTATGGTAGTGGTGAAGGACAGAAAAAAATATGTTCTTGTTGAATGGGTCAAACCTGGTACAACGATCTATAGCGATTGCCGGAAGTCATATAGGGATTTAGATAAAGTAGGTTTTGACCACTTTACCGTTAATCACATCGTGAACTTTGTCGATCCGGTAACTGGCACACATACACAAATCGAACGTGCATGGGGGGATGCAAGCCAAGGTATGCCAAAATTTGGCAATAAGAAACGAGTACTTTGTTGGACATTTAGCAGCGCACCTATTCAAGAGACGGTTCTCTCGTGAAGATAGGTTTTATCAGTCCTTGGGTGAGATTAGCAAAGTTTATCCTCCGCTTCCTAAAGTAAGTTTAATTATTACGTTACGGCGTGCGGTTTACGTTTGTATTGTCTGTTTTGAAGTTGTGTAATATAGCACTAGGAACTTCTCAAAAATGCTGTTTTGCTTCCTACAGCCATGAGACACTAAAATGCGCGCAAAAATAAAAAAAAGTCGTACAGTAGAATTTGTGATTTTATTGCAACGTCACGAGTTCGACTTTAGGAACTTTTTTTTTTCATTTTGCAAGCATTTTAGTGTCTTTCATGGCTGTAGGAAGAAAAAAATAGCATTTTGAGGAGTTCCAAGTGCTCTGTGCCAGAAGGAGCACTTGTAAAGTATTACTACGATTGCTCTTCCCGTTCATAAACGAATTTAAACGTCTAAATTAAAAGCTAGGGTGTTGTTATAGTTTTACGTCACCAAAAAATGGAAAATTTACAGGAGAAATGGAGTTCGTGGGTAAGTAAAGTAAGATGTCTTATGTAAAATTGGCGCGGCGCTGCTTGTCTAAAGTGCCTTATTTACTGTAAATAACGAAGGTTTCTTACCGGCTTAAAAATGCAAGGTTCGACCATTGTACGCAAAAGACGACATGAAAACCGATCGCAACGCCATGAATACGACTCCATTGCGGTTGCAAATTAGCGGGAAACAGTGGTAACCTCTTGTAGTCGCGTGTGCAATAAAAACAACCCGCACCTGACCTGACTTCCGAATGCCATTGGTCACTACTTTTATTAAATAACTAAGGTTTCTTACCCGCTTCAAAGTGCAGTGTTCGGCCATTGAAACAGTGGTATATTCCTGGAGTCGCGTGTGTAATAAAAAAAAAACAAAAAACGCACCTGACCTTACCTAATCTCCGAATGCCCTTGATCACTACTTTTATGACGGTAGGTACATATGTTTTATGTGTCTAAGTATATTCAAAGCATTTTAAGTGTGAATGAGGGAAAAACATGCGAAAATGTGCGCATATGACCCGAAGTGCATATAGTGTAAAAGTACCGGAATGGAATGTTCTAACTGCGATGCGCTTAGAAATTTAGCTTTCGGAAGATAAATAGAGAACAGTGAAAATTCGAACGAAAAATGTCAAGTGGTTGTCTGGCGACGTGAAACTATAACTGCACGAAAACTAGACCTACAAAATCCTAGACCGTTTTGCAAACTATATAAAAGCCAACATCCATAGAAAGCACATGAGTAACACTAACGCGAGCCCGGCAACTTATATTTGAAACATTTCACGTAGGCCTATTTAAGACAGCAGTGTTTTGCCATATAGAAATTGAATATGCAATAGAGTATTGACATTTTTTATGTTGAACGTTAGCATGCATAACTTAAACAAATTTAAAAATGTGGGTCAAGATCATGGACAATTTTAAGAAAACAAACAAAACAAGGAGATAAAAACTTCTATCAACCTTGATAATATAACACTACCTTAGTATTGGTAAAATGGAATAGCTCTGCACTAGTAACAATGCCGCTTAGGTACTGTAATAAGCATGAACACAAGTAAACAAACAGTTAAATAAGCAAATTTTAAACCATCACTTACACTTATTTGCGAAAATACCTCTCACTTCCATGTAAGGATGGATGCGAACGTCATCTTTCACTTGTTAACAACTGACTCCCATACGCTTGCTTTCTGTTTCAAACTGCACCACAAAAACCTAATAGAAATATGTATTATATATAAATTCTGAATTAAGTAGGTGTTTTTTCTGGAGGAATTTGTTCTGCAAACGTTCAGTTCGAAAGAATGTTATTCCTTTTTCACAAGAACCTTGTGTTAGGTAAATATTGAAATTAACACAGAAAAATTGTCAATAACAAGAAATCGAGTACTGCACGTTTGCGAAACAAATTCCTCAATGAAAATTTCCAAACATATGGAGTGTTTTGATAACCAGCTCCTATTATCCGTTCACGAGTAACTGAGAGCTGAGTTTGATTATGTAGAACAAAGAAACTAATTTCTCTACGCAGCTACTTAATATGTCGTTTTCATCGCTGAAGAGTCTACTTCAGGAGTTCGGTGACGGTCTGCAACGAGTGAACCCCGTTGATCTCAGGCTCTGTGGAAGTTGTGGAGCACCGTCGTGAACACAGCAATCAAAGCAGAAAAAGCCAAACAGAACAAATATCTACAGAGTGCATCCCAAACTCATGCAACATGCGAGGCCCAAATTGCATGCTCAGCGGAGTACTGAAGGAAAGGAGGACAACCCAATGTAAAACTTTAATGTTTAAAAACAACATTGCGTCTAAGAGATGTGAAGGAACTTAATCATCTGCTTAAATTCAATCTTATATCAACACTATGCGATAAAACAAAGTTTACCAGAAGCTACTTCGATTTTATTATTGTAATTTATAATATAGAAATCATCAGCAACAATCTGATATCTTTAGAACAATTTTTATTTAACAAACGTAGTTATCAAACTATAATTGTATTATTTCAAGAAGACAGTACATAATTAAGAAGCATCAGCTGCTCAGGAAGAGTTACATTAATGGACTTCAGTTGTACTCGAAGAAATCAACAAGGAAAATGAAGAACAATGTAATTGAATTTTACATATAAGATTCAGAACGAAAAGGTTAGGTTATATATTTCTTAAGTTATTATAAAATTTCGATAAAACCAATGCAGTTGCTACAGTCTGATTAGTTAATACAAACGAATAATATTAAATTATTAAGCGATTACGATATTATTAGCATAAGCTAAATCAATCAAATCTACAATAGGTAGTGACATTAACTAACATAATCAAACTTTGAATGAAATTTTTCTTAAACGATATGAAAGTATATATATGAAAGTATATATATATATATATATATATATATATATATATACACGCTAGCGGCCATAATTTTGAAGATATTTGAACCAAATTTTTATATGTTGTTTCTAGACTTAATAGCTCGGTTAAGTTCGTTAATGAGCAAAATCGGTCTCCATCTTGGATCCAAAATGCCCGTCGAACCCATTGTTGTATAGAATACACAGCCTAAACGGCTGCGGCTAGAAATATCAAATTTGGTAACACTATACATTATCATTTGTATGTTACTAAAATATTACATGATGTATCCAAGGACGCCATCTTGGATCCAAAATGGCGAACCTAATAAAAACATTTTCCACACCGTTTGAGCTAGAGGTACGAAATTTGGCATAAAGGTACATTATGACGAGTAGTTTAGAGAAATATTACATTTGGGAAAAGTCGCCATCTTGGATCCAAAATGACCGCCCAAAATCCCATTTTGCACACCGTTTGAGCTGGATAAATGAAATTTTACTTGAAGTTGTACCATCACAAGTAGGTCACGACAATATAAGAAAACTTTCAAAAAGTCGTCAACCTGGATCCAAAATGGCCGCCCCAGAAACCCAATTTCCAAATCATTGAAGGTAGAGAAACGAAATTTTCTTTGAAGGTGTATGACCAAGAGTAGGTTACAATAAATGGGACAAACCTTCCTTTTGGGGACGCAGCCCCCCCGTGGGAGGGTGCAGATGGATACCATGGAGGTGTAGTGCTGCAGGGAGATTTTGGTTAACATAAAGGAGGTGCATCCTCTCAAAAGCACTGAATTTGGGGGCGAACCCCCTACGGGGGCCTACAAATCAATCAATAGTTTCTCGATAACTCTCATATAAGGCGAGATTTGAATTTTTGAAAATAAAAAAAACTTCGAGATCTACCTCAGCCTGTAGGCCTACCGAAAGGGATTTAGGATTTTACGACATCGATCGATATCGTTCAGCGACATGGGCCTCATATTGGCAAACATCTTGGTCATTGTCGTTCGACATTCATCATCGACATAGCTCAATAGCGGGTATCGACATGGCTCAATATCGGTCGTTGCCATTATGAACATAATGTCATTCTGATTTGTTACTATTTAAAAAAGGAATACCCTTTTATACATAGGATCATCAACATAGACAAATCAACAAGAAATATTAAAACACGCTAGACATTGTAAAACAAAGTTACTACTTATGTAAACAATAATATTTTTCTGTAGCTAAAGTTACATCACTTCATTGTGCTAATGGATTGCAAAATTTGTCGACCACTGCTAGTTTGTCAAATAATGTTAGGTGCAAATAGTTGCGTTCATGCTAAAATTTGTACTTACATTTTGTAATCATTTCACGTCTCTGCCGCCTTTAACCTTTTTTTTTTTACATTTTTTGCCAAGAAGTTAAACATACAATAGCCATGATTACAATGAAAGAACTTCAATTGAAGGAAATGATCTAAAACAAATGTAAATAAATATAACATTAACTTATCCTCCTACTAATGGGAACATCTCTTAACAATCACATGGCCTCGAGAAAATACGCCACTTCAGTGTTCGATTTGTA